>WSYH01003099.1:62692-72705 GCA_036426205.1 Ascaphus truei
GTCTCTACGCTTATGCCAGAACACGCCGGTCGGTACTGGGTCTCTATGTTTATGCCAGAACTCGCCGGTCGGTACTGGGTCTCTACGCTTATGCCAGGACTCGCCGGCTTGCAGCATAACAAACACATATTTAGCTGCTGATTTGGGGAGTGAACTGATCTCAATGGCCTGAAGCGTTATTTTAATTATGATAAATATACAAAGTTGGATGCAATTAATACTACAAATCTGACAACAGTAACTAATTGGAGTCTGTCTCCCTGATTAGACGCGTAACTGGCTCCAGGCTTCGCTGGAAGTTCGCTGCTACAATCAGCGCTCCGCCCTGACTGACATTTTTAAGCATTATATTGTTTGTTTACTTTAATACATCTCCGCTTGCCCTTTGCAAAGCGGTTTTTTTTTTCTTCCCCATCTAAATTCTGATGCTTCGTTCAGGAGATAAAAGAGTTTGAAATATTAAGTGGTTAAAATGAAGCTCTGGAGATTAAGAAAAGCATTATATTTAATACTAAAAAAATATATATATATATATATTATTTCTAAAGAGCAGGACATAGTCGGGAGCCAAGATACAACGAGCTAAATCATATAGGTTTCTGAGAGAATTGCTGCTTTAAACTTGACTTCTCTGATACAGTAACACTGCACTACCACTAAAGGCCATATTCACTAAATGGTGCAACAATCCAATGTTAAAAAAAATAATAGTGAATATCTGTTGATGCCGTGGTGAGCCTATTCAATGGCACAAGAGCTTTTATACACTACTTTAACAGATTCCAGTGGTGGGCAATTGTTCAGGTGGCAAATAATTATATTTCTCTACTGTACCTTTTACACATAAGACACATAATTTTTTCATAGACACACTTGTGGATATACAGCATCTGAAGGTTTCTCAACGTCAACACCTTGTCCGTGTACAAACCACATCCAGAGACAAAGAACATCACTACTGGCTAATTAACGTAACCACTGCCTTCTCTGCATTGTAGCTCCTACACGCATGCGCACTAATTAGATTAAATACACAGTATGCGTTCCATCAAGTAGAGTGCGCATGCGCAGTAACTGAATGGCCCGCATACTGCATGCAATCCATTCAATTGGCATACACCTGTACCACACATGCGCACAAATCCAATGGAACGTACAGTATACAGAGTGCACAGCCGTGCTCCGACAAAGCAGCACGGTATTTCATTAACGCACCTATCTCTCGGTTATCCTGCCGGTGAAACGGTGCAGGCCGCAGCCGGGGGATGTTGGCGGACGCAGAGCGTTTTGTTTTTTCCGAGCCTTTGTTATTTTTGTTATTAAATGAACCAATAAATATTTCCATAAATCTTACAACCCGTTTCTCTAATGTACTTTAATATGTCCTAATATAGTATATACGGACTGGCTGTGTGTGTTATCTGGCAGCGGTTCTCAACTCCTCGGGAACCCCCAACAGGTCGGCTTTTCAGGATAAAAGGGATATCCCGAGACGCTCACTGAGCCACCTGTGCTGAAGCTGGGATATCCTGAAAACCTGACCTGTTGGGGGGATGGGGGCTTGAAGACAGGAGCGGCGCACCCCTGAGATAAGAAAAGCAAAGTTAGGAATTATCAGCACCAACAAAGCCCGCCTCCCTGGGGCGCGGCCGGGCCCCCCCTTACCAGCGCTTGCATGGAAGCGACGCGTTGGTGTACGGAATACAGTAAGGACTTGTGCTTTTGTGCCCGGCATTGTGTTGTCTGGCACAGCTACCTCGCAGAAGAGTGTAATAGAAACCTGTGAATGCAGAACCATGGCGCAGTAAAAGCAGGGACCCCGGTCCTGTATTACACATTGTGTTCCCCTGATGTCATGTGGCAAATGGAAGACAATACTGTACAGGTTACTTAGGAAGTTGCTGAGAGAATCTAGGTGTGTGTTTGACAGACACAAAATACCTCATGCGCAAATCAAGTGACAATTTAATTACATGTTTCCAACTTCTCCCATTGATAATACTTGGGAGTACTCATTCTGTTAGCGACAATCAAACACTATATATATATAAACAACATGTAAAACAGGAGTGCGCAAACGTTTCAGTCTGCGCCCCCTGCCTGCTCTCTCCCCTGCTCGCGCCCCCCTCCTTACCTTGTCTCAAATGACCCCGCGTCGGCGGAGACAAGGTAAGGCAAGTTGCAGAGGCCTCATGTGACCCCCCGGCATTTAATTTAAATGCCTCGGGGAAGAGCACGGAGCCTCTGTAACTGCTGCGCCCCCCCCCCCCCTTGGAAAATCGTGCGCCCCCCTGATGTAAAACCATGCAACATATTAATGTATTGATACATACGGTACTGTATATAGTAGTCAGTGTATGATAATACATACGGTACTGTATATAGTAGTCAGTGTATGATGAGACATACAGTACTGTATATAGTAGTCAGTGTATGATGAGACATACAGTACTGTATATAGTAGTCAGTGTATGATAATACATACGGTACTGTATATAGTAGTCAGTGTATGATGAGACATACAGTACTGTATATAGTAGTCAGTGTATGATGATACAAGTTGGTACAGAACGTACCTTCTCGTCACAATATTTTAGTAAAGAAAATGGGATCTATTTGAGAGTCTCCCCCCGCTTATATTTACAGCAAAAACGTGGTTTACTTTTATGGAGCCTCTGAGCCCGGTGTATATGGTACGGTGTATATGGTACGTGTATATGGTACGGTGTATATCTGTTTGGAAGAATGTACAAATCTGTGGACGCCGAACACACGAGACAACTGGGAAGGCGCAGGAATAGGACGCTGCCCTTCCTGCGGAGCGTATTTCTCGGGGGTTTGCATGATCACTGGATTCTTGTGACTTCTTGTGTCATTTCTCTGCTGTCATTCCGGGCCATATTCACTAAGCAATGCTATGTCATAGGACACTGCACCACCCATTGAAATGAACGGGCTGCCAGGTTTCTCCTGGCATTGGAAGGCTTCGTTCATCAGAAGACCGGTTTGTAAATACGCTCGTATATGCCGTGGTAAAGTCGGAACTCGGCGACCTGCGATGACATCATGACGTTTCGCACGGGGCTGTGCTTTGATCAGACCTCATGTATACTGCGGTGTCTTTCCTTGGATGCAGTCTGGAAGAGGTGACCTGGCACATATACATATCCCACCCAATAACAGGCAGCAACCAATATATTCGGGGACAGTACAAGGGGCTTTCAAAAGAACTATACATCCCAAGGGCAGCACAAAGGACTTAGCGGCATCCCTTATGGCTGAAGGAAAAGAGATTTCACCAGCAAAAAAAGGAAAGGGGTCTTTACATTAAGCGCAGTTACACTGTGGAATTTATTATCCATGGAGACTGTGATGGCAGATACAATAGATTTGTTCAAAAAAAAGGTTGGACATCTTTTTAGAAAGGAACGGTATACAGGGATATACCAAATAAGTATACATGGGAAGGATGTTGATCCAGGGATTAATCCGATTGTCAGGAAGGAATTTATTTTCCCCCTTATGAGATTTGATCTCCAATGCAACAACAACACACATCACTGTGAAATGCTCAAAGAACTAGATTGGTCATCACTTGAGTCTAGGTGCAAAGTTCACCTTTCCTGTCTCGCCTTCAAATATTTTCTGGGCAAGCTACCCAGCTACCTGAACAAGCTCCTCACCCCTACCACATGCAGCACCTATCACCTGAGATCAGACTCCAAAAGACTGTTCATGGTCCCAAGGTTCAACAAAGTATCCGGCCGCTCCTCCTTCTCTTACCGTGCGCCCCACAACTGGAACAACCTACCGGGGACTCTCACAGCCGCCACCAGTCTAAGCTCTTTCATAACTAAAGCTGTCTCACATTTTAATCTGGTCTGTAACTGTTACATACGCCTATAACATATATTATCTCTAACTGTGCATGCAATGTCTTGTATATAATGTATAACCTGCACACTTAATGTAACTATGTATTTGTAACCATGTATCTGTCATCATAACCCTGTGCCCAGGACATGCGTGAGAACGAGAGGTAGCGCTGAGATTAGGCTCGCGCATGTCGCTCCCGTGATTGTAAACTCTCCTTCCCAGCGATGTTCAGGCGATGGGGAGGCTTGGCCGGTGCGTGGTCGTGACGTCATGCGGCTGGTTCGCTCTCATTGGCTGAACCGCCGATGTGACGTGGCCATCGCTCGGCCACCGCGCCAAGAGACAAAAATCTTGTCTTTTGAAAACGCGATCCCACCATCGCACTCTGTCGTGTCCGGGCGTGCGAGCACTCGGACGGCCTCATAGGGAGTCCGCAATTTGTTTTTGCTGCGCGAGCTCCAACGCACGGACTATAGCCTGAGCCTCACTCTCAATTACATAGTTACATAGTAACTATTACTTCCGGGTAAAACATTTTATACATAAATATCATTGGATGAGGTGTCACTGGGGTTGTGCGTTTGCTTCCTCTGGATCAGTATACTGTAAGTACGGATATAGGATAAAGTATCTGTCGTCTAAACTTAGCACAGGTTGAACTTGATGGACACATGTCTTTTTTCGACCTCATTCACTATGTAACCATGTAACTACAGTATGCAACTATGTAACTATGTAACTACAGTATGTAACTATTTAACTATGTGTAACTATGTAACTAAAGTATGTAACTATGTAACTACACACAGGGCAGTTGTGTCACACAAGCCATCAAGCTTATTTTGCTTCAACATCAGTGCAGGATGATCAGATGTTTTGGATTATATAAAAATGACGTGAATAATGGAAATGGGTCACGCTCCCGGAAGTTAATTCCTTTATTAGTACAGACTGACGCGCTAAGCTAATGATCATATTATGACATCACTCATTCGGTGAGTCAGCCCGATGTGTCACACACAGTAATAAACAAAAGGTCATTCCAAAGTAAAGAAGCCACTTGTCTAGGACATAAAAAAACATATATTTGCGTCAAAACCCTTTTTAGGGACCATCTAAATAGCTCCTCACCACGTGTTCCTCACCACGTGTTCCTCACCACGTGTTCCTCACTATGTGTTCCTCACCACGTGTTCCTCACCACGTGTTCCTCACCACGTGTCCCCTCACCACGTGTCCCTCACCACGTGTCCCTCACTACGTGTCCCTCACCACGTGTCCCTCACCACGTGTCCCTAAGTTAAAAGAAAAAGTGGAAAGGAGGCATATAAAAGACTTCCAAATACCCCCTGAGTAATGAAGGATGGGGTAATTTTCCAGAGAAAGAAGTACCAGAGAAGGAAGACGGAAGAGAAAGAACCCCAGGCAATGAAAGGCAGTAAGATTTCTGGAACAGCGACGGAGATGAGATGAGGATGTCCCGCCCGGGAAAGTAACAAATGCACAACTTATTTCGAGGAGGGTAAAAAGGACAGTTGTGATTCCCGATAGTAGCTATGTTTCCGTTTTGAAGACACAACATATAGCATGTTGACACAACTGTGTGTCTGGTCTACTGTGACATGCTATTGGTCAAGGCTTGACACAGGCGTAACGGAGAAGATTAAAAGATGTGCAAGCTGATCCAGTTATATGAGAAAGTATGTGCAATAACTCCACTCCCAGGACATGTCAAGTGCTTAACCGTGGAAGTGGCCGGGATTGACATACAGATCGGAGGTGTAGTGTAGATAAAGCCTTAACCACCACTGTAAATAAAGAAACATTATCAGCAAAGAGCCAGCGCAGATAAGACAGACCACGAGAGAATAACACAAGAAATTAATACCCTTTGTGTACGAACCATGAAAAGTAACGCATGACGATACAGACCCTACAGACATGTACATGGCCGTGCCAGTTATAATTTCAGCGTATGTTGTGGTTTGAGCTGTTTTTTTGCACGTGTCACATGTATGCAGCAGAAAGAGCCCCAGATGAATATTGGGTAAAGGTTTAATGACATATCAGCCACGAATCGGGATGGGCAGCATGCTGTGAGATATTGCGGGAGCCGGAACATGCTACTCACACGCTGCACAGCGCTGTCTCCGAGCCATTGCCCCAGCTGCATGATTTCACTTCTGATAATGACATGAGAATGTCAATTTGGCAAAATCTACAGTACACAATGAAACAGCTTTTATGTCTCCAAAGAAATAGTTTTGAGGTCACACATTTGGCGCACACGTTGAATAATCAAGTTGAAAATAAACATGTTTTGGCATTTAATACTTTAATCTACTTTAGCAGCACAAAGAAAATATGATATTACTCCAACAACGTTAGATGCTGTGGCTTTTAGTGGATATTGTCTCTCTGATAAAATCAAATACATTTGTTGCTCACCATTTAAAAGACTGTTTGGTGGCATTTATTTCAGGGCTTCTCCGGGAAGAAGAATGTTACAATTCCCTCCACCATCAAGATAGCAGAGAAAAGAAATCGCCGTTCAGATGCAGCTGGCTTTGTGAACGCTTACAGGGGGCAGTGCCACATGGCTCCACGAATGTGGCACACAACCTTACATTCTCTGGGGTTTGACAATGAAGATAAGGATTAATGACAGTGTTGCGTCCACCACCTCCCTGTCAGAGAACTATGCAGGAGCGGGGCAGGGCAGGTAGGAGATGGCACAGTGACATCACACGCACCGCTCCCACTTTCAGATGAATGCACAGGTGCCTTCTTTATTGTTTTCCATCGCTAACCCTTATCCACATACGTCCAAAGCACAGATTAATTAGACTGATCCTCAGTTACAATGAATATCTGCTTTATTTACAACGTTACCATGTGTATCTTGATATGAATGTATACACTCGTCGTCTGCGATGTGATGATTGGGGTTTAATTGAGGCTTTGAAAACTATGTTATTATCCAATCCACAAGACAATTCTCTTTATCGCACTGTCCGCGCAGCTCCCCAAAGTTTAGTGCAAAGCACGCTGGAGACAGCGCTGAATCGTTGATCGCCATAAAGTCTGGGAGGTAGAATTACAGGCTAAAACGGAATATTTTGCTCAAAATGCCCGTAATTCTGTACAAATCCAGTAACCACACCACGAAGTGCACCTTCAAACAACGTTACCATCCAGTATGAAAGGGGAGCTCAACTCCTGTCCTCAGGTCCCACCACCAACAGGTCAGGTTTTTCAGGATATCGCTGCTTCAGCACAGGTGGCTCAATCAGTGGCTCAGTCTAAGACTAAACCACCTGTGCTGAAGCAGGAATATCCTGAAAACCTGACCTGTTGGGTGGGGTTGAGCGCCCCTGCAGTATGTAATAACACCGGCTGGTTGGGGGCGTAAGGGGTAGCTCATTAGTGATGTCAGGACCTCTGAAACTGGTTCAAACCCCAGTGTTCGCTGCGTGTGACCGCGGGCGATTCCCGTTACTGTGACTCCATGTGCGCCAACATCAGATTGGAAACCCTACGCGGCAGGGACTCGCTGGGCCTGTAACATTCTATGTATGGCACAGTGCTGCGCAAACTGTCAGCTCTATATAAGCCAATGAAAATGTACACAAATGCCGCCATTTTCCTTTTGCGCCTCTTATTGTGACAGTATTGCGGGCTTTGCCCCAGTTTATTCCCATATGCGCCAGTTTGCGATTCAGTCGGTGCTGACAGGAGGCCAGTGGCTCCCCAGTAAGAAAGCGCATTGTTTGCCTGCGTTTTACTGGTAGTGATACATTACAAACCAGCGCAAGGTAATATTTTTGCTGTCGCCGGCCGTAAGCTGGGTGAGAAAACTGCCAAGTTCCCAAAATACGTTGGCCTCATTCCGAGAAGTGTGACAGCGCTGATTCAGCGCCAATTCAGCAGGAACGCAAGGAACGCCTCATTCGGAGAAGTGTGACAGCGCTGATTCAGCGCTGATTCAGCAGGAACGCCTCATTCCGTGTCGCACTTTATAGAATAAGGCCGTGTGTACAATAAATAACATGAAAATAATAACCAGACCTGCAGGGAACGGTCCCCGCATGACCTAATGTCTCACTTTGCAATTAGGTTTGCTTGCCAACTGTTAGTCTACGGGTGCCAGCCACGTCTGCTTGGGCCGGCTTAATTGATGGCTTCATTTCTTTGCCTGTAGGACTTATTCTGAGCACTTTGCAATGTATCGCAAAAGAGTTAAAGCAGCAGCCTCGCTGCCGGGTCTAAAAAAAAATGTATATGTGCATCAATACAATCCTCAGAATAATAAGTAATTAGCTAAGTTGCAGATCGATCCGTTCTCCTGTGATCGATCGGCGAAGATTCGGCTCGGGGTTCACTAAATGGCTGTCAGCGCAGCAGAAGAGGATCTAAGATGCAAAGTTCTGTGGGTAAGATCATGTGACCAGGCAGTCACTAGATACAATTGGTGCACTGCTAGAGAGAGGGCGGGGCTCAAAAATGGTTGTGCCCGAGCCTGTTTCAGAAGAGGTAGGGGATGTGACTTTGTAAATAGTTGCTATAGAAACAAAAAAGTCTTTATTTCACCACGAGCGTGTGTTTCCCGCTTTCCCTTAAAGTAAGCGCGGCGCTTCAGGTTAGGAAATCCCGGCTGCGTTCGGCTCTTGTGCAAGCGGCAGAATATCCTTAATTAAACGCAAGATGATTACCGCACAATGATTATAATGCAATACCTTCTCATAGAGAACGTCCAAATATATCTCACGCTATCTTCCATCGCGGAACGCGCCCCTCCCGTGTTAAAGAGAGACAAGGCAGGCATAAATGTACCTCTGGTGAAAATCCGCATAAAAAGGATTTGACCGAGAATACCAAAAGCAAAATACTCTCTTAACATGTTCACAGGGGGCATTAATCTGCCCCATGGGTTGTCAACAGGAGTTTCCGTGCAGCAGTGCCCCGATCGGCACTATTGCACTTCAATAAATAACCCCCAAACTACCAGTGGCACTTCCCCCCCCCCCTCACTTTAAAGGGTTAATAAATGATGTCAGGATGCTGCAGTGATTTGCACTGCGCCGTTCGGCATGTCCTCGTTTCATATTTGCGCTGCGATCTTCTGCTGGTAACACCAGGTTTCAGTTACTTTACAAATCAATAGGAAGGAGTCTGGAAAAGGCGAGATATGAAACGGTCTGTGAAGTCGCAACCCCTGCAATTCCATTCTCTCTGCCGCGGGAGTTACACTGACATCTCCCGTCTGCGCGGGCGAGCAGGACGCTGCGACCTAAGCTTTAATAGGCTATTATCCCGGGCGCTGGAGAGAGGTCGCGGAGACCTGTGTCACTGGACTTCAATGTCAACATCTTTATTCTCAAGTAACAATGGCGATCGTCGCTGCCAGGCTCGCAGGTCTGTGTTTGCTAAGCGGCGCGGTTACGTGAGGTACGACTCACTTGAATGAGGCAGGAAGGGTTTGCGCCAGGTAACACTAAGGTAACTGTTCAGATTCCAAACGAAGTTTGTGCACAGACACATTATTCACACACAAGTAACGCGCGTTGTCACAGCGTACAGTTATCATGCATGTTATTGGAGTCTAGTGAGCGCCTGCGCTGGATTGGGTGTTTAATAGTCATTTTAGCATTAACCAGATTACATGCGCAGAAGGTATGTAAGTAAGTATGTATGTATGTATGTATGTATGTATGTATATGTATGTATATCTTTTATATAGCGCCCCCCCCCCCACCCCCCTGTACGTAGCGCGTCACAGCAGTAACACACGGTACATAATAATATAACACACAGCGGGAATAAGCGCTACAGGCATAACACATTAGGAAAATAAGTCCCCGCCACAAAGAGCTTACAATCTAAGTGGTAATTAGAGACTTTAAACAGACAGTATGAGGGTGGGTAAGCGCGCCTGCAGGGGGCCACAGTCAGTGCGTATGAGATGTACAGGATCAGCCAGCGGAGCTACCCGTATGCTGCGTTACAGAGGGGTGTTTTATGAAAGGTGGAGAGAGAGGGTGCCAGGTGGATACTGAGAGGAAGGGCATTCCAGGGGGGTGGGGCAGTCAGTGAGAGAGGGTGCCAGGCGGATATTGAGGGGAAGGGCATTCCAGAGG
>WSYH01003100.1:0-72682 GCA_036426205.1 Ascaphus truei
ACACTTACACTGACACACAGACACTCCTCTCCCTGACACACACACACTCACTCCTTCCCCTCCCCCTGACACACTGACACTCGCACTCCTTCCCCTGACACTCTCTCACACTTACACTGACACACAGACACTCCTCTCCCTGACGCACACACACACTCCTCTCCCTGACACACACACACTCCTCTCCC
The DNA here is from genome assembly GCA_036426205.1 of Ascaphus truei. Lineage (NCBI taxonomy): Eukaryota > Metazoa > Chordata > Amphibia > Anura > Ascaphidae > Ascaphus > Ascaphus truei. The sequence continues at coordinate 189 of WSYH01003100.1, forward strand.
TGACACACACACACACACACACACTCCTTGCCTCTGTGTGTGCTCGTTCCCATCTCCACCCGCACGTTTGTAACTTAAAGGTGAATTCTGGGAATCCTGGGGAGGGTCCCAGGAGCTATGGGGGGTCCTCGGAGATGGAGGGTACCCGGGGCTGGGGTGTCCCCTGCTTGGGGGGTGGGGGGTGGGCCGTTTTAAGACCTTCGTAGGCCCTAAGCACTTTTATTTCCAGAGGCCGGTGTGTCCGATATTTTTACTCATTTTTATGCTAATTTCATCGTTTGCTTGTTTCTTTCGATACTAGCGATATTTGGCATCGATACTTTTGTTTCGATATTTAACGGTATCGATACTTCGACGGCATTTTAAATTAAAATTTGCTGTTTTCTCTTATTTTGTGATTTATTTTTTGGTTTAGGTATTTTTTCAAGTGAAATATTGTAGGCCCTAAAAGGTCCGTAGGCCCTAAAAGGTTCGTAGGCCCTAAAAGGTCCGTAGGCCCTAAAAGGTTCTTAGGCCCTAAAAGGTCCGTAGGCCCTAAAAGGTTCGTAGGCCCTTAAAGGTCCGTAGGCCCTAAAAGGTTCGTAGGCCCTTAAAGGTCCGCAGGCCCTAAAAGGTTCGTAGGCCCTAAAAGGTTCGTAGGCCCTAAAAGGTTCGTAGGCCCTAAAAGGTTCGTAGGCCCTAAAAGGTCCGTAGGCCCGAGGCACTGTGCCTGGTCGGCCTAATGTATAAAGAGCCCTGTGTGGGGGGTAAAAAGAACTCTATAAAGGCAACTAATCCTTTAACAGAATTTCAGTAAACAGGCAATGTGACCTGCTAAAGGCAGGTCTGTGATCACACCGCGGGGTATGAGTAAGGAGTATGTCATCCTCAGCCAGCTCTGTGCCAGAGATCTGTGTAACCAGGATCGTCTGGGCTTGTGGCACAGTGGCACAGTGCCACGTGGTCAGACACCCTCTGCCAGTCCTTGAATCTCTCCGTTCAGTGGCTGAGAGACAGCTGAGTATTTGTCTACAGCCGAGCGTGGAATCCGCCACATCACAGGCGGCTGCGTATCCCATCTCTGCCCGGCGCCAGGCGGCTGCGTATCCTATCTCTGCCCGGCGCCAGGCGGCTGCATATCCCATCTCTGCCCGGCGCCAGGCGGCTGCGTATCCCATCTCTGCCCGGCGCCAGGCGGCTGTGTATCCCATCTCTGCCCGGCGCCAGGCGGCTGTGTATCCCATCTCTGCCCGAGCGTCAGGCTGTGGCGTTTTTCACATTCACAGAAGCGTGTGTCTAAAATAGTGTTTCTGCATAAATATGAAATAAAGTCATATGGGATAATTATTACTATCATACCGAGTTTTATATTCCCCTAAAGCACAGGTGCCTCAATCAGCCCCTGCTTCAGCACAAGTGGCTCAATTAGTTGAAAACTGAATCTCTTGAGCCACCTGTGCTGAAGCAGGGATATCCTGAAAACCTGACCGGGGGGGGGGGGGGGGGGGGGGCTTGAGGTCTGGCATTGAGTGGCCCTCTTCTACGGTGATGTCATATGCTGACATAATCAGTAAAGATATCTCTGGTGTGTGCACTATACACTATGTATAGTCTGAGCTGTATTTCAGTGTTTCTATCCCTGATGTCTTCCCCTTTCACAGTGCGATTCCAGGAAGCCGTGAGCTTTGTTTAGTCATTTTTGACCTAATTACTAATGACTTATTTTTCGATGGTTCCCCTTTATTTCCAAATAGAGCAGCACAAACCGTGCACAGCTGCGTGACACGGGAGACAAATCCTTTCTAGTGTCCCCTCCCTGGGTCTTCGGAGCAGGATAGTACCTACAGCCAATGGAAAGAGAGAAGAAGCGCGACAGAGAGCCGGATAAATAGATAGTATATTCTAGCACTAAAATAAAAATAGACAATTACATATAAATGTAAAATCGCCAATGTCAGCGTTACATCCTCATTCTTTCCACAAATTTATACAAGCCACCCGTTTCAGCCCCTAAACTGAGCTTCTTTTGCGTTGATTTCTCCCCCCCTATAGAAATACTCTGGGATCTAGCAGAGTTCCCTGATGAAGCGATCAATTTGCATAACGCGTTGTCAGTGAGGATGAGGGGCTCATACACGAACGGTAAGAGGAGCCATAGTGGCGTCTCATGGACGTAGCCAGAGACACATACAAAGTCTTGTGAGAATCCTGACTGACCTCCACGCGTTTCGCAATTTGATCATTAGGGAGTTCTCTGTTTGACCCCAAGTATTTCTTTGTCAGGAGAAATCAACGCGAATGAAGCCTCAGTGTAGGAACTGGAACGGGGGGCTTCTATAATATTGTGAATTGACTAAAGGGCGAATGGGTGAGGTGTAACGCTGACAGTGGCGAGGTCAGTAAGACGTCCAGGCAGAGGGTTAAGCTTAATTGCTGTGGTTTATTATCCACAAGACAACTAAACAATAGGCACACTGTACCTTTAAGAAAACCAAATCATAAAATAAATGCCTACTCCTTCATAGGAGACTGATTAAACATTACTCTGGCCCTTTCTACCGGGCACCAGCTAAGCTGGTTATCAGCCCAAAAACTTTTGTTGCAATACACCAGTCCAATAAGAGATATAACAGTCCTTATGTAAACAAAACAGTTTTTAGGCACAGCAATATATTATTTAGTTCTTATCTGGTATTGCAGGGGATTCCCTTCCTAAAACGCCGGTTCCGGGGAGTAGGCTGTGTCCAGCCGTAGAAATCTTTATCCTGGCTGGAAGTCCCAGCTGAACCCCGCAGTCCTGCTTCCTGCAGTCCTAGGGTCCAGAACAACTAGGCTCCCTCCTGGTTGGGAGAAGCCTCTCTATCCTACTGGGGAAAAACTAACTTCCTGTCTCTTGCAAAGTCCTGCCTTTTAACTCTGCACAATCAGGAGTTAATTATATCCACCTCCCAGCTCAGGTAAGAAACCCGACACCAGTGCAGTTTCCTGCCCTGTAAAGGGAGTTTAACTCCTTGAGTCCCTTACACTGACCGATTTGTACCGTATGATAAATGAACGTGTTTCCCTTTTCTCTGGGAACACTGGATTCCAGCGTCTCCGCTCCGCCTGTTTCTCCGTCTGACTAACGGCGGCCTCATAGTTACATTGCAGAAGACAGAGCAGAGCTAACATGTTACTGGGGGCATTAAGGGCTGATCACCCAAAGACATTAGATATAGATTGTAAAAACCCGCCAAAGTTTTCGGTTACCGCGAAAATGGCTCCGAGTTGCAAACATCGGATGCGTGTTTTTAATACAGCTTTGAATGGTGTGAAATGTAACAGGCGCCTTACACTATGCACCGCTACACGGCACATACAACACGTCGCTGCCACGTCACGGGGTCTGTCACTCCAGGGCCCCTCCGGCATGTGCTTCCAAGATGGCTGTGTAAGGTGAGGTCGTGACCCAGCAGGCCGGGGTACGGGACGGCTTCTCTGCTCCCGCCGGTCACGTGGCTGCGTGGCGGCCCCTCCGGCTCCCCTGCCGCGTCCTGATGCCACAGAGTCGGGGACGCAGCGAGGACTGTAACTGGTAACGCTGATGTGTTTCCCCGCAGGTCTTTGTGGTGGACGTGCTGTGGAACGGCCGCAGACACACGCTGGAGCGGCGATATAGTGAGTTTCACACGCTACATAAACGGGTAAGGGATTAGTCCTCACTTCTTGTGTATGTGTGCGATTGTACATGTGTGTGATTGTGTACGCATGTACGATTGTCTGTACGTGTGAGATTGGGTACGTGTGTGACTGATTTTGTACGTGTGTACGATTGTCTGTGTGTGATTGTGTACGTGTGCTGCTTACTATACACATAAAGTGCGTATACACCAGAGATACACAAAAATATTGACTTTCTCATCTTATCTCCGTCGCCGCCCCCCCCCCCAGGGCCGGTGAGAGGGCATTAGGCGCCCGAACGTTCAGCACCACTTTCGTACACTCCCACTCTCATACTCGCACTCATACTAACACTTTTGCACACTCACATACTCACCCTCTCACACTCGCCCACACGTAACTTTCGGAAATGAATATAGATATAATGATATTGGGAGGTTATGTGCCTGGGAGGGGGGGGGGTGGTTATGTGCCTGGGGAGGGGGGGGGGGGTGGTTATGTGCCTGGGAAGGGGGGGGGTGGTTATGTGCCTGGAAGGGGGGGGTTAGTTATGTGTCTGGGGGGGGTGTTAGTTATGTGCTTGGGAGGGACAAGGCACCTCTGCAGATCTGTCACATTGGGTCGCCACAGGGGCCCCCCCTGACTCACTAGGCCCGGGATAGTATTCCCAGATGCCCCCCCCCTTCCCCTTGTGCCCGTTGGAGTGGAGTTTTCCGCTGGGCTTATAGGCTATTAGTGGAACTGCACATTAATAGGGCGGGGGGGGTGGAGGACTAATGGGCAGGGGGGTCGACTGAAGGGCAGGGGGGAAACTGAGCGCAGGGGACAGATGGACAGAGGGGCGGGGGACGGACAGAGGGGCGGGGGACGGACAGAGGGGCGGGGGACGGACAGAGGGGCGGGGGACGGACAGAGGGGCGGGGACGACGGGGGGGGACGGACAAGGGGCGGGGGACGACAGGGCGGGGGACGGACAGAGGGGCGGTGCAGGTGCGGGGACAGAAGGGCGGGGGACGGACAGAGGGGCGTGCAGGTGCGGGGACAGAGGCGGGGGAGGGACTGAGGGTCACGAAGGAGGGGCAGGGGGACAGAGGTGGAGGGCCAGAGGGTCACTGCTCTTAATGAGGTTATAGAAAGACGCGGCGCTGTGCGCAGTTTAGTTCTATTCGCCCAGATATTGGGAAACGGCATTGTTTTGGCTGTTTAACCCTTTGCGTGCCGCAACCGATCACGCCATCCCTCCCCACTGACAGATGGAATAGGTGTGCAGAAAGCGATCTCCCCTACAACAGCGGGGCCCGTCACGGGGCCCCCGGCATACCACACCATGACATCGTATCTACAGGGCACACAGAGGGTTAACATGATATAAAACAAATAACTGTTCATAAAAAACCGCCTCCTTAAAGGCGCAATACCAAGCGAAATACCTGAAACAGGAGGTCCCCCAACCCCTGCGGATTCCCGGCCCCCTGGGGATTCCCGGCCCCCTGAGGATTCCCGGCCCCCTGAGGATTCCGCCCCTGAGGATTCCGCCCCCTGGGGACCCCGACCTCTGAGACCCCTGACTCTGGGGACCCCCGTTCCCGAGATATTCTTAGTTGTTCAGCCCGGTTGTGACACAAAACACAATGAGGGCGCGGGGGTCACGCAGAGAGAGTTTTTTCCTAATGACCTGACACGCGCCCCGATTTTGCGTTCACTGGGCAAATATTCATCTCTGGGGACAACCTGCTTGCTGATTGCGTCGGGAGGGGGGGTCCAAATCTCCCGCCATTTTCCCGCCATTAAAAACGACACTGATGTGTCTTCCGCAGCTGAAGAAGAGCTGCAAAGTGCCCGACTTCCCGCCCAAGGCCGCCTCGCAGACTGGAAATGTAAAGTGCAGGAGCGGCGTCGGCAGGGCCTGGAGGCTTAATATACGAGTACGGCGGGCGTGTCAAATACCTCTATATATCTATATCCCGTGTGGGGGAGGGGGACAAGGAGAACCTATCAAGGCAACCGCAGCCCTTACGGGGGCGAGCGCCCGATCCCGGGCCTCTCCTCAGACCTGAGTGCGCCGACCCGTCCGATTTTTACCCCGCCCAAGAAATGGAGGCCACACCACCGATTCTCGTGGAAGTTAAACTAAGGTCACGGCTTTATTTCTTTAACAACATTGAAACAACCGCCCGCCCGCTAGTCCGGTACGCAGATGACCCCCCGCGCATCCTGCAAGTAATATGGCGGGAAACCATTACGCCGCGTCCGGCTGGTCCCACGCCCGCTCGGGAAAAGCTCACTCTCACTCACCCCCCCCCTGTGGCTGCCTGGGGCCTAACAGCATAAGTTGGCGCCCAACTTCCTAAGACTTGGAGACGAGGTACGGCCGCAACTCGGAGCCTCCGGACTGGCCCAAGCTCTTCTGGAGACTTAATGACACTCGGGGTAGGACGCACCAACCGCAGACCCTGTACTAGGTCCGCATGCTTTCCCTTTCCGTGTGGGATGCGGAGGCTTTCGGGCAAGTAAGGGCCTCCCGTGGAAGGCGCCACCACACGTGCAATGTATTCGTCGCAAAGGCCACGTTCGCATTAAAACGTGTGTGTTTGTAGGATTCCTGTGTATACCGTTCCGTGCACGTAATGCAGAGTAGTGAAACTGTCTATAAAACGCCGATCATCTATCACATCAGCCGCTGGTCTTCAAGCTGCTGTAATTAGCCGACGGGTCCGAGCTTCGACCAATGGAGAGACGGGCAGGCAGCTCTCCTCGGGCGTTCATGCATGAGCAGCCCGTGGGTGCAGGCGGGTTAATGGTGCAGCCGGTTTGGGCGCGGCGGTTAATTGGGTGCAGCGCGGTTAATGGGTGCAGCTGCGGGTTAATGGGTGCAGCGCGGGTTAATGGGTGCAGCGCGGGTTAATGGGTGCAGCGCGGGTTATGGGGAAGGGTTTAATGGGTGGCCCAGAGATACACAAAAATATTGACTTTCTCATCTTATCTCCGTCGCCCCCCCCCCCCCCCAGGGCCGGTGAGAGGGCATTAGGCGCCCGAACGTTGTGCGCTTTCGGTTGCGGCTCCTGACGCGGCCGACGGCCGGTCTCGCTTGCGCTCTTCGGTTGCCTGTCCGGCGACGCCGCGGGGTGCTCTCGTGCCCTCTTAGGGGCGCTGTACGGCCGGCCAGGCGGGTCTCTGCTCTCTTTCAGTGCGCTGGTCCGTCGTGGCCGCGGCGGGGTGTCTGCTGACTCTTCGGGTGCGCATTGTCCGCGGGCATCGTAGGGTCTGGTGCGCTATTAGGGTGAGAGTACGGATCGGCCGAGGCCGTCTCTTGACATATTAGGGGATTTATGATGTTCATTAGGGGCGATTCTTGTATAGTGCGATTATTCTGGTGAAGTAAGGAGGGCAGATGAGGGTCTAGTTATTATTAGGGTGCGATTCCGGCGTGCCCCGGCTGATCTCGTGCTCTCTTTCGTGTGCGCTGTCAGCTCTTCCGCGCTGGTACTCGTGCCCTCAGTTCGGTGCATGTAAGGAGCGGCAGGAGGAGGGTATAGTGAGATATTAGGTGAATGTAGGAGGGGCAGAGGAGGTATAGTGAGATATATGGGTGGAATTAAGGCTGGAAGTGGGTAACTAATTTATTAACCTCATAACACGTAGTGACCCATATTGCTGAAAAACGGTGTCTGCTACAGTACAGTGTGTCACACGCCAGTTAAGTGCAGAGTCAATACTGGCAAGAGTTGACGCAAACCACCCCCACATATAGACACAATGTCCTAGATAAGGAATACTACTGATCTGGATTAAGGGCTGCCCTATTGTGGTAAGTCCAAAATCTCAACTGATCAGACAACTGGTACATACAGTAAACAAGCTTGATCCGCTTTGGATGGTGTGGAGATGCTTAGACTCAGTGAGCACACCTTACTGACAGGCGCGTGAATGTTAGGTATATGTCCTGGAGGCGTATCAGCCTCTGATGTACATCTTAACACTGGTTCAGGTATAAGGGTAGCCTATTTTGGTTAGCCCCATATCCTAATATGACCACATCCCCTGCAGGATAGTACCTGTGTGAAGACCAGGTGTGCTGGAGCGCTGAGACTTGCTGGGTATTGTGTGTTTATTAACTTTGTCCAGCGGGTCTCAGCTGTTTTGGAGGTCAGGTGGCCCTCCCACCCGGGTTTTAACTCGCCCCACCCCCTTTCCAGTAAGCAGTTTTCTTTTCATGCAGCTGGTTTGTGACAGGTCCAATGCTAGGACCATTCTCCTCTAATATAGAGGTAAATAAGTTTAGCAGTTAGTACCTGCGATGTGGTCATGCCTTGATGTGGCTCGCAGGCTTATACGCTTTGGCTAACTAAATGACCCTTTTTCAAGAGATATATAGGTATTTCATCTGTGTATTTTGTGCACATTGGATGTTGCTCTGGACTTCTTTGTTTCTTGGAGCTGTAAGGAGGGCAGAGGAGGGTATAGTGAGATATTAGGGGGAGATGTAAGGAGGGCAGAGGAGGGTATAGTGAGATATTAGTTGTGATGTGTAAGGAGGGGGCGAGAGAGGGTATGTAATATAGGTGGATGTAAGAGGGCGAGAGGGTGTGTAGTGAGATGGGGTGGTGTAAGGTATTATGGATCTTAGGGTGAGATTTAAGGAGTGTATATTGATCTTTGCAATGTTACGGAGGTAAAACAACAGATTTTAGCTACTTTGTGAATATGGGAGGATATGACCCCTAGCAGGGTGCTAGTGATACTGGGTATGGATAGTGCTGCCAACGTAATGTCGAAGGAGGTTGGGGTTGAGGAGCTCCGTCTTTCATGTATTTGCGTCAGCAGAGGCCCATCCAGGATGATAACTAATATGGTATATGCTCTGAGCAAACGCCGTTCTTTCGAGCATTTTATGCACGTCCCGGTGTAAAACTTCCCTCAGCCAGGTCAGTTAGGGACAACAGCTCTGTTCACAAACTTCCTTTTGTGTTCTGTCGTCCCCTGCTTTGTTATCACACAGGCCAGACAACCTCTCCTAACACACGCGGTAACGGTTAGCGCCAGTGGCCGTTTCTTCCGTCCCCCAGTGGAGACGCGCTTCCTCGCCATAGAACGATATTGCCGGAGCACATCGTGTCATTTAAAACCATGGTGCGAATGAAGATATTACAGACGGATTACACACAGACTAAAAAAAAGCTTTGTCAGCACGCCACGTGCATTTCTGCTTTCATATAAATGTGGCTGGTCTGTGGCTTCTCTCGTCACCACATGAAGCACAGCTGCGCAATCTGGCGGTGTATCCCGTGTTCTCCGTCACTGGCGGGGCCCTCGTATTTGTACGTCTATCAGGAACTCTTTGAATGTCCCGGCGTGCCACGGATTGGCTCCCTGCAACGGTACCCATTCTGACATGTTCGCTCCATTAACACCCGCGCTGCACCATTAACCCCGCTTGCAACCCATTAACCCGCGCTGCCCCATTAACCCGCGCTGCACCCATTAACCCGCTTCACCCATTAACCCGCCCCGCTGCACCCATTAACCCGCGCTGCACCCATTAACCCGCGCTGCACCCATTAACCCGCGTCTGCACCCATTACACCCCGCGCTGCACCCACGGCTGCTATGCATGAACGCCGAGGAGAGCTGCCCTGCCCGTCTCCCATTGGTCGAAGCTCGGACCCTCGCTAATTACAGCAGCTTGAAGACCAGCGGCTGATGTGATAGATGATCGGCGTGTTATAGACAGTGTATCACTACCTCTGCATTACGTGCACGGAACGGTATACACAGGAATCCCAAAACACACGTTTTAATGCGAACGTGGCCTTTGCGACGAATACATTGCACGTGTGGTGGCGCTTCCCACGGGAGGCCCTTACTTGCCCGAAAGCCTCCGCATCCCACACGGAAAGGGAAGCATGCGGACCTAGTACAGGGTCTGCGGTTGGTGCGTCCTACCCGATTGTCATTAAGTCTCCAGAAGAGCTTGGGCCAGTCCGGAGGCTCCGACGTCTGCGGCCGGTACCTCTCCGTCCAGTCTAGGAAGTTGGGCGCCAACTTATGCTGTTAGGCCCCAGGCAGCCAACAGGGGGGGTGAGTGAGAGTGGAGCTTTCCCGAGCGGGCGTGGACCAGCCGGACGCGGCGTAATGGTTTCCCGCCATATTACTTGCAGGATGCCGGGTCATCTGCGTACCGGGACTAGCGGGCGGCGGGCGGTTTGTTTCCAATGTTGTTAAAGAAATAAAGCCGTTGACCTTAGTTTAACTTCCACGAGAATCGGTGTGCTGGCCCGCCTCATTTCTTGGGCGCGGTAAAAAATCGGACGGGTCGGCGCACTCAGGTCTGAGGAAGAGGCCCCGGGATCGGGCGCTCGCCCCCGTAAGGGCTGCGTTGCCTTGATAGGTTCTCCTTGTCCCCCTCCCCACACGGGATATAGATATATAGAGGTATTTGACACGCCCGCCGTACCGTTATATAAGCCTCCAGTGCCCTGCCGACGCCGCTCCTCTGCACTTTACATTTCCAGTCTGCGAGGCGCTTGGGCGGGGAAGTCGGGCACTTTGCAGCTCTTCTTCAGCTGCGAAGACACATCAAGTGTCGCTTTTTAATGGCGGGAAAATGGCGGGAGATTTGGACCCCCCTCCCGACGCAATCAGCAAGCAGGTTTGTCCCCCAGAGATGAATATTTGCCCAGTGAACGCAAAATCGGGGCGCGTGTCAGGTCATTAGGAAAAAACTCTCTCTGCGTGACCCCCGCCGCCCTATTGTTGTTTTGGTGTCACACGGGCTGACAAACTACGAATATCTCGGGAACGGGGGTCCCCAGAGTCAGGGTTCTCCAGAGGTCGGGGTCCCCAGGGGGCCGGGAATCCTCAGGGGGCCGAATCCTCAGGGCCGGGAACCCAGGGGGCCGGAATCCCCAGGGGGCCGGAATCCGCAGGGGTTGGGGGACCCCTGTTTCAGGTATTTCGCTTGGTATTGCCGCTTTAAGGAGGCGGTTTTTATTGAACAGTTATTTTTTTTTTTATATCATGTTAACCCTCTGTGTGCCCTGTAGATACGATGTCATGGGGTGTGGTATGCCGGGCCCCGTGACGGGCCCCGCTGTTGTAGGGGAGATCGCTTTCTGCACACCTATTCCATTCTTCAGTGGGGGAGGGATGGCGTGATCTTTTCGGCACGCAAAGGGTTAAACAGCCAAAACAATGCCGTTTCCCAATATCTGGGCGAATAGAACTAAACTGCGCACAGCGCCGCGTCTTTCTAAACCTCATTAAGAGCAGTGACCCCTGGCCCTCCACCTCTGTCCCCCTGCCCCTCCTCGTGACCCTCAGTCCCCTCCCCCCCTTCTTCCCGCCCTCACCGCCCCTCTGTCCGTACCCCGCCCCCGCCCTTCTTCCGCCCACCTCCCGCCCCTCTGTCCTTCCCCCCCCCTCTTGTCCTTCCCCCGCCCCTCTGTCCTCTCCCCGCCCCCTCTTCCTCCCCCCCCCTCTTTCCGTCCCCCTGCCCCTCCCCTCTCCGTTCCCCCCCGCCCCTGTTGTCCGTCCCCCTCCCTCCCCTCTGTCCGCCCCCCCCCTCTGTCCATCTGTCCCCTGCGCCTCAGTTTCCCCTTTCCTCCCCTGCCTCAGTCGACCCCCCTGCCCATTAGTCCTCCACCCCCCCCCCCGCCCTATTAATGTGCAGTTCCACTAATATGCCTAATGCCCAGCGGAAAACTCCCTAACTGGGCCACCAGGGGAAGGGGGGGGGCATCTGGGAATACTATCCCGGGCCTAGTGAGTCAGGGGGGGCCCTGTTGGCGACCCAATGGGACAGATCTGCAGAGGTGCCTTGTCCCTCCCAAGCACATAACTACCACCCCCCCCCCAGAACACAAACTAACCCCCCCCTCGCCCATACACCTAACACCCCCCCCTTCCCAGGCACATAACAAACCCCCCCCCCCCGGCACCCCCGCCCCCCTTCCGCCTGCCAACAACCCACGCAACCCACCCCCCCGTACCCCCCCCTACCCACCGGACCCCACCCGCCCCCGAAGGCCCCATCCCCCCCCCCGCCCGTCCCCCTGGCCCATAACCCCCCCACCACACCTGGCGCCACCCAGGCGCCACCCTCGGGCCGAGGCCCCCTCCCCGAATCCCACCTATCAGTTAATGCTATATTGCATTTCGAAAGTTCCGTTTGGGCCGAAGATGGTGAAGAGGGTGAGTTGGAGATGTGCAAAAGTGTTAATTATGATGCGAGTATGAGAGTGGTCGTGTACGCAAGTGGGCTGAACGTCCCCCCCCCCAGGGCCGGTGAGAGGGCATTAGGCGCCCGAACGTTCAGCACCACTTTCGTACACTCCCACTCTCATACTCGCACTCATACTAACACTTTTGCACCTTGCAACACTCCACATACTCAACGCAACTCCTCACCCTCTCTACCCCAGGAAACACGTAACGTTCGGAACTAGATATAGATAATAAATGATATTGGAGGTTAAGTGTCCTGGTGCAGAGGGGGGGTGGGTGCTGGGTATTTGCCTGGGCGGGGGAGGGGGGTGGTTATGTACCTGGGAGAAGGGGGGGGTGGTTATGTGCCTGGGAGGGGGGGGTTAGTTATGTGTCTTGTGGGGGGGGGGGGTAGTTATGTGCTTGGGAGGGACAAGGCACCTCTGCAGATCTTCCACATTAGGTCGCCAACAGGGGGCCCCCCCTGACTCACTAGCCCGGGATAGTATTCCAGATGCCCCCACCCCCTTCCCCTTGGTGCCCGTTAGGGAGTTTTCCGCTGGCTTATAGGGATTAGTGGAACTGCACATTAATAGGGCGGGGGGGGTGAGGACTAATGGGCAGGGGTGCACTGAAGGGCAGGGGGAAACTAGGCGCAGGGGACAGATGTACAGACGGTGGCGGGGGGGACGACAGAGGGGCGCTGGGACGGACAGAGGGAGGGGGGAACTCAGAGGGGCGGGGGACGGACAGAAGGGGAGGGGGACGACAGAGGGGCGAGGGACGGACAGAGGGGCGGGGGACGTACAGAGTGCGGGGGAACGGACAGAGGGGTGCGGTGCGGAAGACAAAGAGGCGGGACGGACAGAGGGGCGGTGCAGGTGCGGGTAGGACAAAGGCGCAGCTATGGGAGGACTAAAGTCACCAGAGAGCAGGGGGACAGATGGAGGGCCAGAGGGCCTGCTCTTATGGTATATAGAAAACGCGGCGCTGTGCGCGAGTTTAGTTCTATCGCCCGATATTGGGAAACGGCATTGTTTTGCTGTTTAACCCTTTGCGTGCCGCAACCGATCACGCCATCCCTCACCTCCCACATGACGCAATGGAATGGTGTGCAAAAGCGATCTCCCCTACAACAGCGGGGGCCCGTAACGGGGCCACCCGGCATACCACACCCCATGACCATCGTATCTACAGGCACCACAAGGGTTAACAATGAATAAAACAAAATAATGTTCATAAAAAACCGCCTCCTTTAACGGCAATACCAAGCGATACCTGAAACAGGAGGTCCCCCAACCCTCGTCCACCCGGGATCCCCTCCCGGGCCCCCTGGATCCCGCCCCCCTGAGATTCCCGGCCATTCCCGGTTCCCCCCTGGGGACCCCGACCTCTGTAGACCCCTGACATCTGGGGACCCCCGTTCCCAGAGATATTCGTAGTTGTCAGCCCGGGTGTCACACAAAACAACAATGAGGGCGCGGGGGTCACGCAGAGAGAGAGTTTTTGCTAATGGACCTACACGCGCCCCCGATTTTGCGTTACCTGGGCAAATATTCATCTCTGGGGGACAAAACCTACACCCTTCCTGCTGATTGATTGCTTCGGGGAGGGGGGTGCAAATCTGCCACACGCCCTTTTCCCGCCATTTAAAAGCGACACTGATGTGTCTTCGCAGCTGAAGAAGAGCTGCAAAGTGCCCGACTTCCCGCCAAAAGCGCCCCCGCAGACTGAAATGTAAAGTAGTCAGTGAGCGGCGTCGGCAGGGCCTGGAGGCTTATATACACGGTACGGCGGGCGTGTCAAATACCTCTATATATCTATATCCCGTGTGGGAGGGGGAACAAGGAAACCTATCAAGGACACCGCAGCCCTTACGGGGGCGACGCGCCCGATCCCGGGGCATCTCCTCAGACCTGAGTGCGCCGACCCTCCGATTTTTTACCCCAAAGGAGACAGGAGGCAACCCAAGACTATTACGCCTCTCTAGCATACTGTATTCTTCCCCGCTCCTAACACATCTTCCTCGCTGGAAGTTATAAAACTAAGGTACGGCTTTAGTTTCTTAACAACTTGGAAACACAAAAAAGCCGCCCGCCCCCCGCTAGTCCAGGTAGCAGAGTGGACCCCCTGAATCCCTGCAAATAATATGGCGGAAACCACTTACGGACCGCCGGTCAGGATTGGTCCACCCCCGCCCGGAGGAAAGCTCCACCTCACTCAACCGCCCACTTGCCATGGGGAAACTCACACAGCACCTCATGGCGCCCAACGCCCTTTCGCTGGGACGGAGAGGCTTACATGGCCGCCCCACTCATCCTAGACTTGTACGTAGGTACGGCCAGTCAGACGTCTGATGCACAAATTCCCGGACTGCCCAAGCTCTTCTGTAGCGACTTATGACCACCGTCGTGGGTAGTAATGGGAAAACGCACGCACCGCAAGACCTAGTACTCTAGGAAAATCCAGCATGCTTTCCCTTTTCCCGTGTAAGGGATGCTGTGAGTCTTTCTTGGCCATACAAGTAAGAAGGCCATCAACGTCCCTGGAAGGCGCCACACACGTCAAATGTATATCGTTTCGTATATTTTTTTAGTTTTGTTTCTACCCCCCAAAGCTGAGGAAAACGAGCCAAACAGGCGAGCCACCACCCAGGGATAAGACTAGCACTCGGGATAACAGACCACATCTTGGCACGACAACGGCCGGTCCAGGCTGGGCAGGAGAAAGGGCAACAGAAACATCAGACGGCACTTGACCCGAGAGCATAGAATTCATCGCGAGGCGAACAAGAAGTCGCGATGCATCAGGCTCGTAAGGAACCCGAAAGCCACATAGTATAACTACAAACTAGGCCTAACAGAACGATTCTCGGTCCAGAGCCCCCCCCACCAATGCCACTCCCACCCCGCCCACCGCACTCCTCTACACGACTAGAGCAGAAAAGTCAGACCGCAAGAAAGGGGAGGACGCCCGCGCGGCCGCCCCCCTCACCCCCCCCCCCCCCTCCGCCCCCCCCCCCGCCCCTCCTCGCCCAACCCCCCCACATAGAAGGCAGGTCATCTACTGCAGATGAACCGGATAGACCAGGCGGGTCGAGCCGGATTGGGTAGGGGGTGGAGAACTTGGGGTGCGAAAACAGAGACGGGCACAGAAAAGAAGATGGCCGTGTAAGAAAGCACTGTGCGCCGGAGGACCGTCCGTTACCCCTGCAGGATTATGTCTACGAGGAAAATGCCCCCAGACATCTACGTCGGCCGATGTCCGAATAAGAAAGCCCCCCCCCCCCCTGCCCCGCACGCCCCCCCCGCCAACCGCCCCCCCCCCTCAACCCCCACGCCATAGGAGGGTCGATACCCAAACGGGCATACAACCGGCGACTGAGAGGAAGGGGGGCGACCGGATCGGTGCGGGCATTACGATGGAAGAAACAAAATGCTCAAGCCGCAATGAAGACAGCGGCCTTGGGCCTAGCAGCGGGAGCCCGGAAGCAGGGCAGAGAAGGTGAGGGTCAAGAAATACTACCCTCAGGGATGGTTGGACCGGATCGGCAAAGGTAATGCTGGGGATAGAGCTACAACTACTATGCCGCGCCCCCCGACCAAACCCAGCCATCACAGGCACCCCAAGCTCTGCGGGGCGTTGTCCAGTTCAGTAGACCCGAAGATGTAACATCTGGGATCAAAACAGTTGAGAAGCGTGTGACGAGCGAGGAGGTCTAACGAGGGAGGTTTGGGTTCGGAAACCTCGGAAGGATGGATTGAAAGAAAGGATAGGCAGTCGCCCCGGCAGGTGTAGTTGGGTAGGGGAGTCAGGCGATCAAGGCAGGGGGGGGAGAGGCAAAGTCGCTTTGAGCAAACTAGTATGAATCAGCCATAAATGCAGGACAAGAAAAACCAGCAAAGAGGTGGGCATCCTAAAAAAGGCCTTGGTGACTCTAACAATAGAAATCCCTCAGGCACGCGGCGAGCGAAAGGTCGGAAAATAGGCAGGCTTGGGCCAGGAGTTGGCCCTGGGCGCGCATAGAAAGCAAGTGAAGCGAGACGGCCCCGGGCGCGCCGCCCCCTCAAGACGCGCCACCCCCCCCCCGCCCAGGCCACCCACGCATCAGCAGTAGTCCTGACTCGTGGCTGACCAAACGTACGTCCATAAACCAACGTGGCCAAAGCAGCGCCAGCCCTACCACCAAGCCAGCGTAAGCGGATCGGACGTGTTTCAGGACATTGAGCAAAAAGAGAAGAGAGTTGGGAGCCACAACGATCGACAACTGAAGGATTATAAGAGGCGGTGGGGGGGTGAGGGCCCCGTAGGAGAGGACTGGGCGAACTGCAACAGCATAGTGTGGCCCGCAATGGGGGCAAGGGTTCTAGTAGATAATTCAAGAAGCCGCCAGTGGGGCCTAGCTAAAAATTGGAGCCCCCCCAGCCCCCCCCCCCCGCCCCCCCCCCCCCCCACACCCCCCCAGACCCCACCGACCGATACCCATCTCACCTCCACCAACCCCGCCCCGCCCCTCCGACCCACCCACCCCCCACCCGCCCCCGCAACACCCCACCCCCCCCCCCGACCCCCCCCGCCGCCCCCGCCCACCCCGCCCCTCCCCCGCCCCCCCCACCCCACCCCATCCCCCGCCACCTCCCCCCCCCCCCCCACTCCCCCCCTCCCCCCACCCCCCCGCCACCCGCCTACCATACAATCCATCCAAAACGACACCTAGCCATCCAATACATGGCCGCATAAGTCAGACGAATTACGAACAGACTCCACTTCCACTTTCCTTCAACTTATTTTAGTTTTCTTCTTCCTATTTTATACTGAAAGAAAAACAAGCAACCGTTCATGCATCCGTGCACGTAATGCAGAGGTGTGATACACTGTATTCTAGAAAAACAACACCCGCATATAACCTATCAACAATCAGCCGCTGGATCTTCATTTCAAGCTCTGAAATTAGCCGAAACGGGTCACGATCTCTCGAACCATGGAGACAGTGGCAGGGCCAGCTCTTCCATCGCGTTCATGCATAGAGCAAGCCTGGGTGCAATCGGCGGGATTAATAAATGGTGCAAAGCGCATGGTTATGGTGCACGCGGTTAATGGTGTAGCAGCGCGCGGTATAATGGGTGCAGACGCGGGTTAATTGGTGCTGACAGCGCAAAAGCGGTTAATGGAGTGGGTCGAGCCGGGCGAAAGTAAAAAATGAATGGATGGCAGGCGCTGTTATAATGGGGTGCATCAGCGGCGGGTTACACAAAGTACTTAATGGCAAATGAGGTGCCGGACGGCGGCCCTTCCTAAATGGTGTACCGCAGACCCACTTCAGCAAAACTGAGGAAAACTCGAATTTTGCAGGGAGAGCCGCAAAATCGCGTCGGCCTCGCGGGGCAAACCACTACTTCAAAGAGCATATCCTGATAGACCATCCCACCTCACTTTGACCACCCCCCTCACCAAGTGAAACGGCAGAACCTGTATTCAACCCGCCAGATTGCGCATCTGTGCTTCAATGTGGGTAAGCGAGAGGAATCCACGACCAACCACATTATATGAAATAGCAGAACATGCACGTAGGCGTGATGACACAAGTCTTTTTTTTTAGTCATGATGTTAATCCGTCTGTAATGTATCTCATCAATTGCAGCCATTGATTTGAAATGACACCCGATGTGCTCCGGCAATCATACGTTCTAAACTATGGCAGAAGCGCGTTCCACCAACTGCCACGCTCGGGATGACGGAAACGGCAACCCACTGTGCGCTAACCGGTTCCCAAACCGACAGCGTTTGCAGAAGTTTCCGCCGTCAGTTGTACAAGGAGACCCTGGTGACTACAAAGGAGACAAACACAAGGAAGTCACTTTGTAGAACGGCTGTATGTCCTAACTGGCCCTGGCTGTAGGAAACTTTACACCCGGACGTGCATCAAAAGCTCGAAGAAGAACGTGCGCGTTTTGCTCAGAAAGCATATACCCATAATTCAGTTGTTCATCCTCTATCTGCACATCCTGTCATTTTCGCATCTGTACATGCACTTCATCCCAACAAGAGTGTTCCTTGTTCCTCACTACCTTCGTTGTAGCTCCTCCAACGCTCCAATCTTCGCATTACTGTTGCACACACTATCATACACACCCAGATCACTATGCACCGTCCAGTAGGGTCATTCCTCCCCAATTAACAAGTTACTAAAATCTGTTTTCTTCTCTTCTCACCGTGTCAACCTCTACCTACTAACTTGCAAGAAATATCCACTCCTTACTCTCACCCAATATCTCACATAACTAATACCCTACTACACCCAACCCCATCTCACTACAAACACAACCAATACTAAACTACCAAAAAACAAACCTCGCCTCCCGCCCCCCCTTCCATCTCACCCTAATATCTCACTATACCACCTCCTCTGTGCCACCTCCTTACCACACGTCACCCTAAATACTCACTATAACCCAAACCTCCGTTGCCCCTCCTTACATCTCCCCTATATCTCGACTATTAAACAACACACCTCCTCTTCTGGCCCCTCCTTACGCTCAAAGAAACAAAGGGAAGTCCAGACAAACAACGATCCAATGTGACAAAAATCCACGTGACACTATCCTTATATCTCTTGAAAAGGGTCATTTAGTTTACCAAAGACGACTAACCTGCGACCACTCAAGGCATGCACCACATTCCGCAGGTACTAACTGCTTACAACCTCTTATTTACCACTCTATAATAGAGGCAAGAATGGTCCTAGCATTTGACCTGCACAACCCAGTGCATGAACAGAAAACCAGCTTACCTGGAAAGTGGGGTTGGGGCCTAGTTTAAAAACCCGGTGGAGAGCCACTGACCTCCAAAACGCTTAGAGACCCCTCAGAACAAGTTTAATACAACACACAGATAACTACCCCGAAACCACCAGCTCTCAGCGCGCTCCAGCCACACCTGGTCCTTCACACAAGTACTATCCTCGCGGGGATGTGGATCATATAAGGATATGGGGGCTAACCAAAATAGGCACCCCTTATACTATACCGACCAGGGTTATTAGATGGAATTAACATCAGAGCTGATACGCCTCAGGCACATTACCCTAACATTGCACTGTACACTCCTGTAGTAAGGTGAGCTCCTGTAGTCCTCATCAGCATCTCCACACCATACGCCGGAGTCACATCTTGTATTACTGTAAGTACCAGTTGTCTATCAGTTGAGATTTTGGACTTACCACATAAGGCGTCAGCCCTTAATCAGATCAGTAGTGTATCCTAATCATAGGACATTGTGTCTATATGTGGTGGGGTTTTGGTCACTACTGCCGGTCACAAAAATGTGGAATAAATAAAGAAAAACCAAAAAATGACCTTCGCACTTACTGCGCGCTAAGTGCACACTGTACCTGCGTTACGCAGATCACCGTGTTGTCGCGCAATATGGTCCTACGTGTCTTATGAGGTATACTAAATTAGTGTACCACACCACTTCACACCTCTTACACTCACTCACCCATATCTCACTATAAAAACACCCATCCTCTGCCCCTCCTTACATCTCACCCTAATATCCATGCACTATATACCCTACACTCCTGCCGCTCCTTACATCTCACCCTACATATGTCACTAATACCCTCCTCTGCCGCCTCCTACAATCTCCACCCTAATATCTTCACTATACCACACACTCGCTCCAATACAATCGCACAATACTCCTATAAAAAAACAAGAGGCGCCAAGCCAGCCGCAAGTGATCGACCACAAAACACAAAGCCTCAAGAGGAATTCGAAACAAGGGGCAAACTCAAAAATGCAGGGAGCTACGCGCAAAAGGCAACCACTACAAGGGCCCACACGTTTACCAAGAAGTCACACGCCGAAGCTAGAACCCCGCCAATAAAGACGACGAAACGCCCACACAAAGCGTAAGCCGAATCGTCGCCCGTACGAGATACCGACGCGAACGGAAAACAACAATCTCGGCGCAAGCATTGCGAGATGGCGAGCACGCCTAAGAGGACAGACAAAGAGCCCCAAGACCAAAGTAGCAAGAGGACACCCTTACAAAAGGCAGCAACAAAAACTGTGCTAGACCGGGCGACTTTAAAGAGCTGAAGCAGGGTACGGCAAGACGGCGGGCGTAACCCCACAGGCAAAGAGGGCATCCTCGAGGGATCGAGAACCACGCGTGGGATGAGGGAAAATGTGGAACGAGAAGCACCAGCGGGGCGACAGAAAGCGGACACCAAGTTAGGAAGGATCCCAGAACAAGGTGGGGACGGCGGCGTATCGCTGACGTCAACAAAGGTCGATCACTTTGAATACATTCCTACGCATTGGCACAGGCAAGCGCAGGGCCACATCCCACGGCCCCTCGCGACACCGCAATAAGTACTGGAGACGGACACGAAGACGGCGACAAGAGAGAGGGACGCAAGAACGGAACACGTGGGGCCGCCTGTACGCCACGTCCTGACCCGAACACTGACTCCGGGAGTCCGTAGAAACATAGCCCAAATCGAACCTTGGTTACAACCAACTCAAGCGGAAGGAACCGATGAGAGGGCAGCAATGAAGGCCCGAGCCCCGAAAGTCTTCAGCTCACAAAAATAGTCGCAATAATACTATGCGGGACCGAGTGGAAGGCAGCGTGGAAGTAGATCAAGCACGGTGCGTGCCTTGGCATGCAGGTGATGTGGATGTCAGTGCCAGCGACGCCGGCTGACAGGCAAACAAACAAAACCCGTTGCAAATGCACGCCGCATTAGGGCTATGCACCTCAAATCCCTCCTCGGCCACTCCTTCCAACATCTCTCACCCATACTAATCTCACAAGACCCTCCTCTGCCCTCCTTACATCACACCCTAAATATTTCCCTATACACCCTCCTCTGCCCCTCCTTACACTCTTCACCCTAATATGTCACTATACCCTCCTCTGGCCGCTCCTTAACATCTTCACCCTAATATCATCACAGATAAATAAAAAACCCTCCCTCTGCCTCCTTACCCATCTCACCCTAAGATATCTCACTACAAACAACCCCTCCTCTGCCACCTCCTTACATCTCCACTAATATCTCACTATAAACCCTCTCTGCCGCTACCTTACATCTCAACCCAATAATGTCACTAAATAACCCCTCACTCGACACTCCTCTGTCCGCTACCATACCTCTCACCCCTAATATCATCACTATACCCTCCTGCTGCCCCCTCCTACAATCTCAACCCTAATATCCTCACTAGACCCTCCTCTGCCCTCCTTCCATCTCCAATCACCTACATTATCACTATACCCTCCTCTCTGCCCCCTCCTTACATCCTCACCCTAATATCTCTATAACCACTCCGCTGGCTCCTCCTTACATCACAGAAAACCCTCCTCATGCTGCCCCTCCTTACATCTCCCACCTAATATCTCACTATACCCTCCTCTGGCCCTCCGTACATCTCACCCTAATATCTCACTATGTAACCCCTCCTACTGCCCTCCTATACATCATCACCCTAAATATCTCCACTAAAACACCTCCTCTGGCTCCTCCTTACATACTCACTAAAAAACACTAAAACTAAAACAAAAAAACCCTCCTACATGCCCCCTCCTTACATCTACCCAATTCTCACTATACCCTCCTCCTACGCCCCTCAAAACCATATCCACCTCCTCTGCCCTCCTTAAATCTCACCCAATATTTATCATATTCCCTCCTCTCACGTGCCCCTCCTTAAGTCTCAACCCTACCTTGAACCTATAAACCCCTACCTCTGCCATACCTACATCTCACCCGGCTAAACTATCTCGAACTCACTAAATACCACAAAACCCTCCTTCTGCTCTCTTACCCACATAGTCCGCCAACCCGTCATACTCACGATCCGCATCTTAAAAACATCAATAATACACCAAACCTCCTCCATGCCCCCGGAGTCCTTACATCTCACTAGCTGGGCAACCTCACCCTACATAACATTGCACAGAACGGACAACCCGAATCCCCTCTCAGTCCACCCCATCACTCTTCCTCTCCTTCCAACATCTCACCCATATACCTGCACTAATAATAACCCTCCATCTTGCCCCTCCTTACCCATCTCACCCTAATATCAATCACTATAAAAAATAAAAAAATAATAATACAAAAACCACTCCACCCACACCCATACATCCCGTACACCCTAACCCTAAATACCAGCCTACACCCACAAATCCCACATCCAACAATCTCCTCACACCTAAGCACTCCAAACACCCTCAACATCCTCCCCGCCAACAACCGTTCGCTCCCACCTACCGCCCCAGCATCTTCCGCCCACTCGGACGTCGTCCCCGCCCTCCCATACAAAAAATGCATTCCAACCTGGCCCTAAAGGCGATGTGCCTACTAAATAATGTTCACAGTCAAGGCAAGATCCGAAAGCACTGCCATCTCACCCACCCTGCGACAAACCACCGGAGACCCACACGCAGAAAGTCTCGCCCTCATCTGACCGCGCGCTGACACACTCCCCCTAGCCCGCAATACCCAATCGCACGCATCAAACGCCGCGACACATCCCTAACCTGCTATGGCAGAAGCGGTTGCCCCAAGAGCAGCGCGTCTTCCGTTCCTATGCTGGAGACTGACAAACCAAGCGGAAGAGCCGCACAGAGATGTGAAGGATCCCGACACGAAGGTACTGCCAACAAGGGCCGCCAAAAGCGAAACAGATCGTATAAGAGAAGTTCCAGGGCCCCCCGTACCTCCCCTCTGCGGCGTATTAACGCCTTGCCCGCACGGCGTACACCCCAGCTAGGGGTGGAGAGATACGAAGCCTTAAGGCTCGGGACGGGACGCCCCCGGCTTCCCTCCGTCCCCTCCCACCTACCCAGGAAGATCTCGAGGGTCTACCGTGCTTCACCGCCAAGGACCTGCCATGCGCCGCGCTGCGCGGCCGGGGAGCCCTACACGCAGAGGCACGGAAGCCAATAAACTAACGCGCTCCCGCCGCAAGGCTAGCAATCCAACCGCTGCGCAAGCGTCTCCAGGGCCGACGCCGGCGGATTTGTGCGCTTCCTACCTCTGAATAAGCAATCCATTGGTCCTCCTCTCGATAACCTTACGGGGCAGCGGGCTCTCAGTCTTGTCTCATCCTGCATACCCCGGGGTTCCCTTACATCTTACACATAACCATCCCGCTGCCCTCCTTACATCTCACCATCCCAATAATATCCTCAACACTCCACTTACCCCTCCCTTCCTCTGCCTCCTCCTTACTCCACCCCACCATACCTCAACATAGCCCTCCTCTGCCCTCCTTACATCTCCCCAGCTCAAGTCCCATCTCACTCTAAATAAAAAAAAAAAATAAACCCTCCTCTCCCCCTCCTTACATCTCACCCTAATAATCTCACTACTATACCCCAAAAATACCCCCCCCTCTGGCCTCTCCTTACGAAATTCACCCAAATTCTCACTATAAATCCCTCCTCTGCCCCCCTGACAATACATCTCACCAGCTAATATTCCCAACTATAAAACCCTCCTTCTGCTCCCCTCCTCCCTTCCTCTGCTCACTTCCGCCTTACATCCTCACTCAAACCCCTCCTCACTGCTAACAACGCTCCAAAACACCATCCTCTTATCAATGCCCTCCTCACTTCCACATTTTCTTCTCCTCCTTCACCATCTCCCACCCACCAGAACTCTCCTCCCTCGATCACAAACACCCCTCGCACTCTGCCCCTCCCCTTACATCGCACTAAAAACCGCTCCTCCCTTGACTTGCCCTCCTTACATCTCACCCCTAATATCTCACTATCCCTCACTCTGCCCCTCCTCTACATCTCACCCTAATATCTCACTATAACCCTCTCTGCCTCCTTCCCTAAAGCCATTATCCCTCCATACACCTCTCTCACTGCCCCACACCCGTCTAGTGAATCCCCATTCCCCTCATATCCCGACTGGCACCCCCTCATCTCTCCACCTTTAGGACCATTTCTAAAACACAGCTCTGTAACTAGCATCCTGAAAAAGCGTCTTTGCTAGGCTGATACTATACACCTCATACACCTAGAGACCAGTGTGCCCCTTGCAGACGCCTGACTTCCATTACACCCCCCCCTGCCCCTTTCCTGTCTGCTGTACATCTCCCCAAATTACCACTTATGTAAGCCTCTTCAGGGCAGGACTTTTTGTTCCTTTTCCTCGTGTTTACTTTATGTCTGAGCACGCTTTCTTCCCATGATGTTATAATGGATTACTTCCGTGTGTCACTGCTGGGAAGCGCTGTGTACCAGAGATGCACTGTATAATGAAGATATACCATGTTAGCCCTCCGTGTCTCAGGAGTAAACTGATTTTTCGGAAGCTTTTTGCTTTAGGCTGATGTTGTCAGTACAGGTCTCGACGCCGATCTGCGCCGCATGGTACAGCTAACCCCAGCCGTTTCACATCGCAACGGTAATTCCTAAACCTTAACCCCTTACTAGCTAATAATCGGCGGTGCCCTTACCCTACAACCCCTTAACCCCCAACCCTAAAACCCTTCATTGGATCCCTTAACCTAACCCATTAGCCCCCTTACCCTAAAGTTAACACCCAAAATACTAACTCTAATCCCTTTAATCCCTTAACATTGCGGTGAAACGCAGGAGGGAGCGTCCCGTTTCCCCTGCAGCTGGTCGAATCCCAATTCCCGGATCAGGGCAAACCGCTGTAGTCTATACACCATGGTATAGTTGCTCAGGGACTGGATGAACGGTCTTGTTTGTGTCACCACAGGGGTGTTGTGTATAAACCAAGATGTCCCACAAGAACTGCTGGATTTTCCTGAAGCTGAAACATTCCAGCAAGTCACGAGCCCTGCAGCTCGAGTGAGTCTGGTTCACAAAAAGCCGAGCTAATCAGCCGGGGCGCAGTGCGGGGACAGTGTGCTTATCGCCGGGCCGCTCAGTGGCGGGGACTGTGCTTCGCCGGGCCGCAGCGCGTGGACAGTGGTCTTATCGCCGGCGCAGTGCGGGACAGTGTGCTATCGCCGGGCAGCAGTGCGGGGACAGTGTGCTTATCGCTGTGGCGCAGCGCGGGTACAGTGTGCTTATCGCCGGGGCTCGAGCAGCGCGTGACAGTGTGCTTATCGCCAAGGGCGCAGCGCGGGACAGTGGTGTCTTATCGTCTCCGGGGGCAGCAGCGGGGACAGTGTGCTTATCGCCGGCGCAGCGCGGGACATTTGTGCTTATCGCCGGGCGCAGCGCGGGGACAGTGTGCTTATCGCCGGGCTGCAGCGGGGGACAGCGTGCTTATCGCTGGCGCAGCGCGGGGACAGTGTGCTTATCGCCGGGCGCAGCGCGGGACATTGGTGCTTATCGCCGGGCGCAAAGCGGCGGGTGACAGTGTGCTTATCAGCCGGGGCAGCGCGGGGACAGTGTTGCTTATCGCTGGGCGCAGCGCGGGGACGCTGTGCTTATCGCCGGCGGCAGCGCGGGGACAGTGTGCTTATCGCCGGGCGCAGCGCGGGGACATGTGCTTATCTCCGGGGGCAGCGCGGGGACAGTGTGCTTATCGCTGGTCGCTAAGCGCGGGTACGCGTGCTTTATCGCCGCGCAGCGCGGGACAGTGTGTCTTATCGCCGGCGCAGCGCGGGACAGTGTGCTTCATCGCCCGGGCGCAGCGCGGGACAGTGTGCTTACATCGCCGGCGCAGCGGCAGGACAGTGTGCTTAGCCGGGGCGGCGGGACATTGTGCTTATCGCCGGGCGCAGCGCGGGGACGTGTTCTTATCGCCCGGGCGCAGCGGGGGGACAGTGTGCTTATCGCCGGGCGCAGCGCGGGACAGTTGTGCTATCGCCGGGCCGCGTCGGAAAGTTGCTTACGCCGGGCAGCGCTGGACAGTGGCTTATACGCCGGCGCAGCTCGCGGGGACAGTGTGCTTATCGCCGGGCGCATCGGGGACAGTGGCTTATCGCCGGCGCAGCGCGGGGACAGTGTGCTTATCGCCGGGCGCAGTCGCGGGACGTGTGCTTATCGCCGGGCGCAGTCGGCGGGACAGTGTGCTTATCGCCGCGCGCCGGCATTGCGGGGACAGTGTGCTTACGCCGGGCGCAGCGCGGGGAACATGGTGCTTATCTCCGGGGGCAGCGCGGGACTGTGCTTATCGCCGGGGCGGCATGCGGGACAGTGTGCTTATCGCCGGGCGCAGCGCGGGGACAGTGTGCTTAATCGCCGGCGCAGGAGCGCGGGACAGTGTGCTTATCGCCGCGCACGCGGGGACATGTGCTATATCGCCGGCGCAGCGGCGGGACAGTGTGCTTATCGCCCGGCGCATCGCCGGGTACCAGTGTGCTTATCGCCGGGCGCAGCTGCGGGGACAGTGTGCTTTATCGCCTGGGCAGCGCGGGGACAGTGTGCTATCGCCCGTACACTCCCACTCTCATACTCGCACTCATACTAACACTTTTGCACACTCACATACTCACCCTCTCACACTCGCCCACACGTAACTTTCGGAAATGAATATAGATATAATGATATTGGGAGGTTATGTGCCTGGGAGGGGGGGGGGTGGTTATGTGCCTGGGAGGGGGGGGGGGGTGGTTATGTGCCTGGGAAGGGGGGGGTTAGTTATGTGTCTGGGGGGGGGGTAGTTATGTGCTTGGGAGGGACAAGGCACCTCTGCAGATCTGTCCACATTAGGGTCGCCAACAGGGCCCCCCCTGACTCACTAGGCCCGGGATAGTATTCCCAGATGCCCCCCCCCTTCCCCTTGGTGGCCCAGTTAGGGAGTTTTCCGCTGGGCTTATAGGGCATATTAGTGGAACTGCACATTAATAGGGCGGGGGGGGGGTGGAGGACTAATGGGCAGGGGGGGTCGACTGAAGGGCAGGGGGGAAACTGAGGCGCAGGGGACAGATGGACAGAGGGGCGGGGGACGGACAGAGGGTGCGTGGCGGACCTAGGGGCGGGGGACGGACAGAGGGGCGGGGGACGGACAGAGGGGCGGTGCAGGTGCGGGGACAGAAGGGCGGGGGAGGGACTGAGGGTCACGAGAGGAGGGGCAGGGGGGACAGAGGTGGAGGGCCAGAGGGTCACTGCTCTTAATGAGGTTATAGAAAGACGCGGCGCTGTGCGCAGTTTAGTTCTATTCGCCCAGATATTGGGAAACGGCATTGTTTTGGCTGTTTAACCCTTTGCGTGCCGCAACCGATCACGCCATCCCTCCCCCACTGACAGAATGGAATAGGTGTGCAGAAAGCGATCTCCCCTACAACAGCGGGGCCCGTCACGGGGCCCCCGGCATACCACACCCCATGACATCGTATCTACAGGGCACACAGAGGGTTAACATGATATAAAAACAAAATAACTGTTCAATAAAAAACCGCCTCCTTAAAGCGGCAATACCAAGCGAAATACCTGAAACAGGAGGTCCCCCAACCCCTGCGGATTCCCGGCCCCCTGGGGATTCCCGGCCCCCTGAGGATTCCCGGCCCCCTGAGGATTCCCGGCCCCCTGAGGATTCCCGGCCCCCTGGGGACCCCGACCTCTGGAGACCCCTGACCTCTGGGGACCCCCGTTCCCGAGATATTCGTAGTTTGTCAGCCCGGTTTGACACAAAACAACAATGAGGGCGGCGGGGTCACGCAGAGAGAGTTTTTTCCTAATGACCTGACACGCGCCCCGATTTTGCGTTCACTGGGCAAATATTCATCTCTGGGGGACAAACCTGCTTGCTGATTGCGTCGGGGAGGGGGGGTCCAAATCTCCCGCCATTTTCCCGCCATTAAAAAGCGACACTTGATGTGTCTTCCGCAGCTGAAGAAGAGCTGCAAAGTGCCCGACTTCCCGCCCAAGCGCCTCGCAGACTGGAAATGTAAAGTGCAGGAGCGGCGTCGGCAGGGCCTGGAGGCTTATATACAGGTACGGCGGGCGTGTCAAATACCTCTATATATCTATATCCCGTGTGGGGAGGGGGACAAGGAGAACCTATCAAGGCACCGCAGCCCTTACGGGGGCGAGCGCCCGATCCCGGGGCCTCTTCCTCAGACCTGAGTGCGCCGACCCGTCCGATTTTTACCGCGCCCAAGAAATGGAGGCCACACCGATTCTCGTGGAAGTTAAACTAAGGTCACGGCTTTATTTCTTTAACAACATTGGAAACAAACCGCCCGCCCGCTAGTCCCGGTACGCAGATGACCCCGCGCATCCTGCAAGTAATATGGCGGGAAACCATTACGCCGCGTCCGGCTGGTCCCACGCCCGCTCGGGAAAGCTCCACTCTCACTCACCCCCCCCTGTTGGCTGCCTGGGGCCTAACAGCATAAGTTGGCGCCCAACTTCCTAAGACTTGGACGGAGGTACGGCCGCAGACGTCGGAGCCTCCGGACTGGCCCAAGCTCTTCTGGAGACTTAATGACACGTCGGGGTAGGACGCACCAACCGCAGACCCTGTACTAGGTCCGCATGCTTTCCCTTTCCGTGTGGGATGCGGAGGCTTTCGGGCAAGTAAGGGCCTCCCGTGGAAGGCGCCACCACACGTGCAATGTATTCGTCGCAAAGGCCACGTTCGCATTAAAACGTGTGTTTTGAGGATTCCTGTGTATACCGTTCCGTGCACGTAATGCAGAGGTAGTGATACACTGTCTATAACACGCCGATCATCTATCACATCAGCCGCTGGTCTTCAAGCTGCTGTAATTAGCCGACGGGTCCGAGCTTCGACCAATGGGAGACGGGCAGGGCAGCTCTCCTCGGCGTTCATGCATGAGCAGCCGTGGGTGCAGCGCGGGTTAATGGGTGCAGCGCGGGTTAATGGGTGCAGCGCGGGTTAATGGGTGCAGCGCGGGTTAATGGGTGCAGCGCGGGTTAATGGGTGCAGCGCGGGTTAATGGGCGCAGAACATGCAGAATGGGTACCGTTGCAGGGAGCGCAATCCGTGGCACGCGGGACATTCAAAGAGTTCCTGATAGACGTACAAATACGAGGGCCCCGCCAGTGACGGAGAACACGGGATACACCGCCAGATTGCGCAGCTGTGCTTCATGTGGTACGAGAGGAAGCCACAGACCAGCCACATTTATATGAAAGCAGAAATGCACGTGGCGTGCTGACACAAGTCTTTTTTTAGTCTGTTGTGTAATCCGTCTGTAATTATCTTCATTCGCACCATGTGTTTGAAATGACACCGATGTGCTCCGGCAATATCGTTCTATGGCGAGGAAGCGCGTCTCCACTCGGGGGACGGAGAAACGGCCACTGGCGCTAACCGTTACCGCGTGTCGTTAGGCAGAGGTTGTCTGGCCTGTGTGATAACAAAGCAGGGGACGACAGAACACAAAAGGAAGTTTGTGAACAGAGCTGTGTCCCTAACTGACCTGGCTGAGGGAACGTTTACACCGGGACGTGCATAAAATGCTCGAAAGAACGGGCGTTTGCTCAGAGCATATACCATATTAGTTATCATCCTGGATGGGCCTCTGCTGACGCAAATGTAACATGTTAAAGACGGAGCTCCTCATACTTCCTCCCAAGCCTTCGACATTACTGTTGGCAGCACTATCATACACCCAGTATCACTAGCACCCTGCCTAGGGGTCATAATCCTCCCATATTCACAAAGTAGCTAAAATCTGTTGTTTCTACCTCCGTAACATTGCAAAGATCAATATACACTCCTTACATCTCACCCTAATATCTCACTATACCCTCCTTACACCTCACCCTATCTCACTACACCCTCCTCTGCCCCTCCTTACATCTCACCCTAATATCTCACTATACCCTCCTCTGCCCCTCCTTACACCTCACCCTAATATCTCACTATACCCTCCTCTGCCCCTCCTTACATCTCCCCCTAATATCTCACTATACCCTCCTCTGCCCCTCCTTACAGCTCAAGAAACAAAGAAGTCCAGAGCAACATCCAATGTGACAAAAATACACAGTGAAATACCTATATATCTCTTGAAAAAGGGTCATTTAGTTAGCCAAAGCGTATAAGCCTGCGAGCCACATCAAGGCATGACCACATTCGCAGGTACTAACTGCTTACAACTCTTATTTACCTCTATAATTAGAGGAAGAATGGTCCTAGCATTGGACCTGTCACAACCAGCTGCATGAAAAGAAAACCTGCTTACCTGGAAAGTGGGGTGGGGCGAGTTTAAACCCTGGGTGGGAGGAGCCACTGACCTCCAAAACAGCTGAGACCCGCTGGACAAAGTTAATAAACACACAGATACCCAGCAAGCTCTCAGCGCCTCCAGCACACCTGGTCTTCACACAGAGTACTATCCTGCAGGGGATGTGGATCATATTAGGATATGGGGCTAACCAAAATAGGCTACCCCTTATACCTAGACCCAGGTTATAGATGTACATCAGAGGCTGATACGCCTCCAGGCACCATTACCTAACATTCACGCGCCTGTCAGTAAGGTGGCTCACTGAGTCTCATGCATCTCCACACCATAAGCCGGATCAAGCTTGTTTACTGTATGTACCAGTTGTCTGATCAGTTGAGATTTTGGACTTACCACAATAGGGTCAGCCCTTAATCCAGATCAGTAGTATTCCTTATCATAGGACATTGTGTCTATATGTGGGGGGTTTGGTCACTATCTTGCCAGTATTGACTCTGCACTTAACTGCGCGTGTGCACACTGTACCTGCTTACGCAGATCACCGTGTTTCAGCATATATGGGTCACTACGTGTTATGAGGGTATACTAAATTAGGTTACCCCACTTCCAGCCTCTCTACATCTCACCCATATATCTCACTATACCCTCCTCTGCCCCTCCTTACATCTCACCCTAATATCTCACTATACCCTCCTCTGCCGCTCCTTACATCTCACCCTAATATCTCACTATACCGTCCTCTAGCCCTCCTTACATCTCACCCTAATATCTTCACTATAACCCTCCTCTCGCCCTCCTTACATCTCACCTAATATACTCATATACCCTCCTCTGCTCCCCTCCTTACATATCACCCTAATATCTCACTATAAACCCTCCTCTTGCCCTCCTTACATTCTCACCCATATCTCACTATAACCTCCCTGCCTCCTTACATCTCACCCTAATATCTCCACTAACCTCCTCTGCCCTACCTTACATCTCACCCAATACTACTAAATACCCTCCCTCTTGCCCTACCGTACCATCTCCACCCTAATATCTCACTTACCCTCCTCTGCTGCTCCTTTACATCTCACCCTAATATTCTCACTAAACCCTCCTCTGCCGCTCCTTACATCTCACCCCTAATAATCACTATAAACCATCCTTCGCTCCTTACATCTCACCCTAATATCATCACTATATACCCTCCTCTGCCCCTCCTTACATCCTCACCCTAATATCTCACATACCCTACCCTGCTTCCTCCTTACATCTCACTCAAACCTCCTATGACCCCTCCCTCTACATCTCACCCTAATACTCTCCTATGCTCCTCCTCTACATAACGCCCCTCCAAACATCTCACACCCTAATATCTCACTATAACCCTCCTCCCTGCCCCACTCCCTTACATCTCAACCTAAAATATCTCACTAAACCACTCCTCTGCCTCCTCCTTACATCTCACTAAACCCTCCTCTGCCCCTCCTTACATCTCACCCTAATATCTCACTATACCCTCCTCTGCCCTCCTTAAATCTCACCCTAATATTTCACTATTCCCTCCTCTGCCCCTCCTTACGTCTCACCCTAATATGAACTATACCCCTCCTCTGCCCCTCCTTACATCTCACCCTAATATCTCACTATACCCTCCTCTGCTCCTCCTTACATCTCACCCTAATATCTCACTATACCCTCCTCTGCCCCTCCTGTACATCTCCCCTAATATCTCACTATAACCCTCCTCTCCTCTCCTTACATACTCACCCCAATATCTCACTATACCCTCCTCTGGCCCTCCTTACAATCTCCTAATATTCTCACTATAACCCTCCTCTGCCTCCTCCTTACATCTCACTAAACCTCCTCTTGCCTGCCTCTTACTATCTCACCCTAATATCTCACTATACCCTCCTCTGCCTCTCCTTACATCTCACCCCAATCATCTCACTAAACCTCCTCTGCCGCCTCCTTACATCTCACCCGATATCTTCACTATAACCCTCTCTCCCCGCCTACATCTCACCCAATATCTCACTATAACCTCCTCTGCCTCTCCTACATACTACCACCAAATATCTCACTATTACCCTCCTCTTGCCCTCCTTACATCTCACCCTATAATCTCACTAACCCTCCTCTGCTCCTCCTTTTACAAATCTCCCTAAAACTCCTCTGATCTTCCTCCTTACATCTACCCCAATATCTCACTATACCCTACCTCTGCCCCTCCTACATCTCACATAAACCTCCTCGACCCCTCCTTACAATCCTCACCCTAATATCTCACTATACCCTCCTCTGCCCTCCTACATCTCACCCTAATATATCACTAATACCCTCTCTGCCCGCCTTCCTAAGCCATCTCCCTCCATACAACCTCTACTCTCTCACTGCCCCACACCTCTGGAATTCCCTTCCCCTCAATATCCGACTGGCACCCCTCTCTCTCCACTTTAGACCTTTCTTAAAACACAGCTCTGTACGAAGCATAATGAGCAGCTCTGCTGCTGAATACTATAACACCTCATACACTGACCGTTGCCCCGTGCAGACGCACTTCCCATAACCCCCCCTGCCCTTTCTGTCTCTGTAAATTCTCCCAATCCACTTAGAGTTAAGCTCTTCAGGGCAGGGATTCCTTTTCCTCGTGTTCTTTATGTTGACTACGCTTCTTCCCTATGATGTTATATGATTATGTCCGTTGTGTGTCCCTGTGTTGGAATGCGCTGCTTGTGTACCAGAGATGCCTGTATAAATGAAGATATACACATTTAGCCCAGCCGTGTTCAGGGAGACCTGATTTTCGCGGAACGGTTTGCTTTAGGCTGAATGTTGTCAGTTACAGGCTCTGACGCGATCTGCCGCAGGGTACAGCTAACCGCACAGCCGTTATCATTCCACACGGGTGAATTCTCCCTAACCTTAACCCCTTACTGCTAACTTGGGCCCTTACCCTACAACCTTAACCCCCAACCCGAAAACCCTCATCTGGATCCCTTAACCTAACCCATTAGCCCCCTTACCCTAAGTTAAACCCCACAATACTAACTCTAATCCTTTAATCCTTAACATTGCGTGTGAAACGGCTTTAGAAACGTGCAGTGCGGACGCTTTCCCCCTGCAGCTGGTCGGGTCCCATTCCGGTTCAGCACCCTGTATGGTATACACCATGCGTAATAGTTGCTAAGGACTGGATGAACGCGTTCATGTTTTGTGTCACACAGGGTGTTTGTGGTATAAACCAAATGTCCCAAAGAAGGGCTGATTTCCTTCCTGATAGCTGAAACATTTCGCAGCAAAGTCACCAGGACCTAGGCATCTCTGGTAGTGATCTGGTCACAAAGCCGAGCTTATCCGCGGCGCAATTGGGGGACCTGTTGTGCTTATCGTCCGGGCGCAGTGCGTGGGACAGTGTTGCTTATATCCCGGCGGCAGCGCATTGTTGCTTGCTGGTAGTGCGCGGCGTACGCGATGCGGACGTGTGCTTATCGCTGGGCCGCAGTGCGGCGGGAGCAGTAAGTGCTTATCGCCCGGGCGTCGATCGGGGGACAGTGTGACTTATCGCTCCGTTGCAGCGCCGGGGACAGTTGGTGTTTATCGCGGCGGGCTCAGGAACATTGTCCCCGCGCGGGTTGACAGTGTGCTTATCGCTCGGGCACGCTACGCGAGGGGGACAGTGTGCTATATCGTCCGCGCGGCAGCACGGGACAGGGTGCTTATCGCTGGGCTCGCTCAGCGCGGGGGACAGTGTGCTTATCGCCGTGGCGCAGCGATGGGGATCATGTTGCTATCGCCGGGCGCAGGCGGCAGGGACAGCGTGACTTATCGCGGGCAGCGCAGATATCCTGCGCAGGTCGGGACAGATGGTGCTTATCGCGGTCGGGCGCGGACGCTACGCCGGCGCGAGCGACAGGGGCTGGTGCTATCGCCTAGGGGAGCAGCTCTGGGACAGTGTGCTTATCGCTGGGTCAGCGAGCGTCTTATGCGGCTGGCACGGGACATGTGTTATGTATCTGGTCGCTGCGCGGCAGGGCGCGGGACAGCGTGCTTGATCGCTGGGCGCAGCGGCGGGGACAGTGTGCTATACGCGGGCGGCAGCGCGGGGGGACAGTGTGCTATCGCCGGGGGACAGGGTAGTGCTTCGGGGCAGCGCTGGGATCAGTGTGTGCTTATCGCTGCGGCGCAGCAGCGGGGACAAGCTGTGCTTCGCTCGGCACCAGATGACGATTGTGCATGCCGGAGCGCACGCGCGGCGACAGTGTGCTTATCGCCCGGGCGCAGCGCGGAGGCGAACATGGTCTTACGCCGCGGCGTCGACGCGGGACAGTGGTGCTATCCGCCTCGGGCGCAGCGGTCGGGTCGGACAGTGTGCTTATACCGCGTCGCAGAGCGACTGGCGGGACAGTGGCTTACTCAAGGTAAGGGGCAGCATCGCGGGACAGTGATGCTTGATCCGCCGGGCGCATGCGGGGACATGTTAGTGCTTATCGCCTGGTGAGCAGCTGCTTGGACAGTGTGCTTATCGCCGGCGGCCAGTGCGGGGACAGTGTGTGCTTATTCGCGGGCGCACGCGGTACAGTGCTACTTCCGCGTCGCGTACGTTGCTTATCGCTCCGCCTGCGCAGGCTGGCGGACTTGCTGCTATCCGCGCGGACGCAGACGCTGCGGGACAGTGTGCGTATCGCCGGCGAGCGACGGGGACAGTGTGCTTATAGCCAGGGCGCAGGCGCGGGACAGTGTCATTATCGCCTGTTCGCAGGACGCGGGACATGTGCTTATCGCCGGGCAGCAGCGCGGGATGACAGTCAGTCCTTATCGGTGTTATGCCCGCAGCGCGGGCGGACAAGTGCTGCTTTCGCCGGAGACGCAGCCGGTGGCGCAGGGACAGTCGATGCTTATCGCCGGGCGCAGCGCTGGGGAAGTGTGCTTATCGCCGGGCCGAGCGCCGCGGGACAGTTGTGTTATCGCCGGGCGCAGCGCGGGGACAGTGTGCTATCGCCGGGCGCAGCGCGGGGACAGTGTGGTTATGCGGTCGCCGCGCGGGGAGTGTGCTTATCGCCTGGGCGCAGCTGACAGTGGGGACATTGTGTATCGCCGGGCGCAGTAGCGGGGGACAGTGTGCTTATCGCGGGCGCAGAGCGGGGACAGTGTGATTATGCCGGGCGCAGCGCGGGGACAGTGAGCTTATCGCCGGGGAGCAGGCGGGGACAGTGTGCTTATCGCCGGGCGCAGCGCGGGGACAGTGTTGCTTATCGCCGGGCGCAGCGTTCGGGGACAGCTTGTGATTATCGCGGGCGCAGCGCCGGACAGCGTGCGTTATCGCCCGGGCGCAGCGGGGGACAGTGTGCTTAGCGCCGGGCGCAGCGCGGGGACAGTGAAAGCTTATAGCCGGGCCGCAAGCGCGGGGACAGTTGATGTATCGCCGGGCGGCAGCGCGCTGGGGACAGTGTGCTTATCGCCGGGCGCAGCGCGGGGACAGTGTGCTTATCGCCGGCGCAGTCGCGGGGACAGTTGTGTTATCGCCGGGCGCAGCGCGGGGTGGACAGTGTTGCGTACTGCGCCGGGCGCAGCTGCGGGGGACAGTGGCTTATCGCCGGGCGCAGCGGCGGGGGACAGTGTGCTTATCGCCGGCGCAGTGGGGGGGACGTGGCTTATCGCAGGGCGCAGTCGCGGGGACAGTGGAGCTTATCGCCGGGCGCAGTGCGGGGACAGTGTGCTTTCGCCGCGGCGCAGCGTCGGCGGGACAGTGTGCTTATCGCTGGGCCAGTGCGGGGACGTGTGCTTCGACGGGCCAACCGGGGAACGTATTATCGCCGGGCCGCGAGCGGGGGACAGTGTGCTTATCGCGGGCGCAGCGCGGGGACAGTGTGCTTATCGCCGGAGCGGCGAGCGGGGACAGTGTGCTTATCGCCGGGCGGCAGCGCGGGGACAGTGTGCTTATCGCCGTGCGCGTCGCGGGGACGTGTGCTATCGCCGGCGCAGTGCGGGGACAGTGTGCTTATCCGCCCGGCGCTGGGCGTGCGGCGAGGGACAGTGTGCTTATGCGGGCGCGAGAGGGGACGGCTGATGTATGCGGGCGCAGGGGGGAAGTGTGCTTACCTGGAGCAGCGCGGGGGACAGTGTGCTATAGCGGGCCGCAGCGCTCGGGGGACAGTGTGCTTATCGCCGCGGGCGCAGTGCGGGGACAGTGTGCTTATCGGCGGCGCAGCGCGGGGACAGTGGCTTATCGCGGGCGCAGGCGGGGACAGTGTGCTTATCGCAGGGGCGCAGCGCGGTGGGACGGGCTTATCGCCGGGCCGCAGGCGGGGACAGTGTTGCTTATCGCCGGGCGCAGCGCGGGACAGTGTGCTTATCGCCGGGGCGGCGGGAAAGAGACAGGGGGGGACAAGGGGTGAATGTGAGGCTTACAGGAGGGGCGCGGGGGAGGATGACGACACGGAGTCAGTAGGGCAGCGGGAACAGTGTGCTATGCGGGGCAGTGCGGGGAGTTGTGCTATACGCGGCGCAGCGCGGGACAGTGGTTATCGCCTGCGCACGCGGTGGGGACATCGTGGTTACGCGGGCAGCGCGGGGGACAGTGTGCTTATCGCCGGGCGCAGCGCGGGGACAGTGTGCTTATCGCCGGGCGCAAGCGCGGGGACAGTGTGCTTATCGCCAGGGGTCGGAGCTAGCGAGCGCGGGGACAGTGTGCTTATCGCCGGGCGCAGGCGCGGGGACAGTGTGCTTATATGGGCGCAGGCGGGGGAAAGTGTGTTTATCGGCGGCGCAGCGCGGGGACAGTGTGCTTATCGCCGGGCGAAGCAGCGGGGACAGTGTGCTTATCGCCGGGCGCAGGCGGGGACAGTTGGCTTATCGCCGGCGCACGCGGGACAGTGGCTTATCGCGCGGCGCAGGCGGGGACAGTTTGCTTATCGCCGGGCGCAGGCCGGGGGACAGTGTGCTTATCGCGGGCGCGCGACAGTGCGGGACAGTGTGATCTTATCGGCCGGAGAGCGAGCGGGGACAGCGTGGTTATCGCCGGGCGCAGCGCGGGGACAGTGTGCTATCGCGGGCGCAAGCGATCGGGGAAGTGATGCTTATCGCCGGGCGCAGCGGGGGACAGAGTGAGCTTATAGCGGGCCGCAAGCCGCGGGGACAGTGTGACTTACGCATGGGGGACGTGTGCTTACGCCGGGCGCGCGGGACAGTGTGCTTATCGCCGGGCGCAGTGCGGGGACAGTGTGCTATCGCCGGGGCGCAGCGCGGGACATGTTTGCTATCGCCGGCGCAGTGCGCGGGATGACAGTGTGCTATCGCCCGGGCGGAGCCGCGCTGGGCGCGGGACAGTGTCTTATCGCCGCGGCGCAGTGCGGGGACACGTGCTTATCGCCGGCGGCAGTGCGGGGACAGTGTCTTATCGCCGGGCGGCAGAGCGGGGACAGTCGGTTGCTTATCGCCGTGGCGACACGTGCGGGGACAGTGTGGCTTATCGCCGGGGCGCAGCAGCCGGGAATGGTGATCTTATCGGCCCGCGCGGCGGACAGTGTCTTCGTCGGTGGAGCGGGGGAAAGGGGCTATCGCCGGGCGCAGCGCGGGGACAGTGTGTTCTGCGGTATCGCGGGCGGGCTTAGCCGCGCGGGGGACAGTGGTGCTTATCGCCGGGGACGAACGTGGGGGACAGTGTGCTATCTCGCTGGGGGCGCAGCAGGCGGGGACAGTTTGCTGTATCGACTGGGTCGCAGCGCGGGACAGTTGTGCTTATCGCCGTGGCGCAGCAGCGGGGACAGTGTGCTTATCGCGGGCGCAAAGCGCCTTGGGGACATGTGCTTATCGCGGGTCGCAGCGCGGGGGGACAGGTGCTTATCGGCGGGCGCGAGTTGGGGCTGAGTGTGACAGTGTGTTCGGAGCGCGGACATTGTCTTAGCCGGGCGCATCGGCGGGGACAGTGGGTTATGAGGGGAGACAGCTGACTGGGGGGAAAAGCAGCGTGCGTGCTTATCGATGGGCGCAGGAGCGGGCGACAGTGTGCTATCGCCTGGGCGCAGCGCGGGGGACGTGTTGCTTTATGCCTGGGCGCAGCGCTGGGGGACAGTGTGCTTATCGCCGGGGGGCGCAGGCGGGGAGACAGGTGCTTATCGAAGGCGCAGCGCGGGGGAGGGGGCGGACAGTTTGTTGATTATCGACAGGGCGCAGCGCGGGGGAGGGGACAGTCGGCTTATCGCAGGGGCGCAGCGAGGGGGGACAGTGTGTTATAGCCGGGAGCAGAGGAGGGGGACAGTGTGCTTATCGACGGGAGCAGCGCGGGGGACATGTGTTGATTATAGAAGGGAGGAAGGTTTGAGGGAGGACACGTGAGGTATTATAGACGGGCGCAGCGATGGGGATCAGTGTGCTTATCGACGGGAGCAGTGGAGGGGACGTGTGCTTATCGCCGGGAGCCCAGGTGCGGGGACAGGGTGCTTAGCGCCTGGGGCGCAAGTGCGGGGACCAGTGTGGGCTACGCCTGGGGCAGCGCGGGAACAGGGGCTTATCGCCGGGTCGGCTTGGCACAAGAGTATTTGGGGCAACTAGCCGGGTGCGTACGGAAGAACGGGAGAAGACTCAGACCTTCGCGGGACATGGGGGAGGATGTGAAGGGAGAAGAGAGGGGAACATTGGGTTGATGACTGAAGGGATGAAGAAAAAGACCCTCCTTATGCACGGCGGAAAGGTGGTCCAGGGTGATTAGAGAAGGGCGCAAGAGAGCCTGGCGGTGAAAGCTGGATGAAGATAGGGAGGAAGAGCCATGCGGGATTCGGGGGACAGTGCTGCTTATCTAGAGGGCTGAAGAGCGGGGGAACAAGTGGGTGGCTGAAGATGGCGACAGGAGCCCGGGACAGTTGGCATTATCGACGGGCGCAGCGCGGGGACAGTGTTGCTTATAGCCGGGCGCAGCGCGGGCGGACAGTGTGCTTTATCGACGGGGCGGCAGCGGGGTTAGGGGACAGTGAGCTTATCGCCGGGCGGCAGGGCCGGGGGACAGGTGCTGATCGCCGGGCGCAGCGCGGGGAACAGTGTGTTATAGCCGTGGGAGACAGGAGAGGGGGGGGGGGACAGTTGTGATTATAGACGGGCCGCAGCGAGGGGGACAGGCGTTGTTATCGACCGGGGCAGCGTCGGTGGGAACGGGGGACAGGTGCTTATCGCAGGGAGCAGCGCGGGGGGACAGTGAGCTTATCGCGGGCCGCAAGCGCGGGGCCGTGGAGCTTATCGCCGGGCGCAGCGCCGGGGACAGTGTGCTGATCGCCTGGGCCGCAGCGCGGGACAGTGGGTGATATCGCCGGGCGCAGTGCGGGACAGTGTGCTGATCGCCGGGCGCCAGGCGGCGGGGACAGCGTGCCTTATCGCCCGGGCGGCAGTGCGGGGACAGTGTGCTTATCGCCGGCGGCGCAGCGCGGTGGACCAGTTGTTGATTATCGTAGGGCGCGGCGCCGAGTGCGGGGGACAGTGTGTTATAGACGGGGTGTGCAGGCGGGGGCAGGGAGCTATCGCCGGCGCAGTGCGGGGGGACAGTGTGCTGATAGACGGGCCGCAGCGCGCGGGGACAGGTGCTTATCGCCGGGCGCAGTGCGGGGTACAGTGTGCTTAATCGCCGGGCGCAGCGCGGGTAGCAGTTGAGCTTACGCTGGGAGGCAGCGGCTGGGGGGGGGGACAGTGGGTTATCGCAGGGCGGGCAGCTGCGGGGGACAGTGGAGCTTAACGCCGGGCGCAGAGCGGGGACAAGTGGGCTTATCGCCGGGCGCAGTGCGGGGACAGTGTGCTTATCGCCCGGGCGCAGCGCGGGGACCGTGAGGGTATTAGCGGGGCCGCAGAGCGGGGACCAGTGAGCTTTCGCCGGGCGAGTGCGGGGGGGGGCAGTGTGCTATCGCCGGGCGGCAGTGCGGGGGACAGTGTGCTTATCGCTCCGGGCGCAGAGCGGGTAGGACAGTGTGCTTATAGCCGGGAGCACGCGGGGACAGTGTGCTTTATCGCCTGGGCGCAGCGCGGGGACAGTGTGTTTGTGAGTATCGACGGCGCAGCGAATTGGGGGGGGAAAGCGCTCCGGGGATCGCCATAGCAAGGTGAGCAGAGAATGGGGAAAGGTGAGTTATAGAAGGGTAGAAGCGGATTGGGGGACAGTGAGATTAAGAACGGGCGCAGAGAGGGGGAAAGGGTGATGAATAGCATTGGGCGCAGAGAGGGGGACAAGTTGATTATAGAAGGGAGAAGAGCAGGTGGGACAGCTGTGGTTATAGCAGGGCGCAGAGCGGGTGGGACAGTGTGCTTATCGCCGGGCGCAGCGCTGGGGGGGACAGTGGAGTGAAATCGCCGGGAGCAGCGCGGGACAGTGAGACAGTATCGACGGGCGCAGCGCGGGGAGGGGGGGGAAAAGTGTGCATTATCGCCGGGCGCAGCGCGGGACAGTGTGTTATCGCCGGGCGCAGTGCGGGGAAGTGTGCTTACGCCGCGGGGGAGCAGCGCTTCGGGGGGAACAGTGTTGTCTTAATAGCAGGGCGCAGCGCGGGGGGGACAGTGTGATTATCGCCGGGCGCAGCGCAGGGGACAGTGTGCTTATAGCCGGGCGCAGCGCGGGACAGTGTGCTTATAGCAGGGCGCAGTGCGGGGGACCGTGTGCTTATAGCCGGGCGCAGTGCGGGGACAGGTTGCTTATCGCTGGGCGCAGCGCGGGGACAGCGTGCTATCGCTGGGCGCAGCGCGGGTGAACAGTGTGCTTATCGCTGGGCGGAGCGAGGGGGACAGTGGCTTACGCCCGGGCGCAGCGAGGGGACAGTGTGCTTATCGCCGGGCGCAGGCGGGGACAGTGTATTATCGATAGGGAGCAGCGCGGGGAACAGTGTGATTATCGAAGGGAGAAGAGCGCGCGGAACAGGGGGAGGGGAACAGTGTGATTATCGAAGGGCGCAAGACGAGTTGGGGACAGTGGGATTATCGCAGGGCGGGCAGGCCGGGGGAAAAGCGGGCTTATCGCCGGGCGCAGCGCGGGGGATGGTGGGGAGACAGTGTGATTATCGCCGGGGCGCAGTGCGGGGACAGAGTGAGCTTATCGCCGGGCGCAGCGGGACAGTTTGTGCTTATCGCCGGGCGCAGTGCGGGGGGACAGTGCTAAGCCGGGCGCAGTGCTGGGGGACAGTGTGCTTATCGCCGGGGCGCAGTTGCGGGGGGAAAGTGTCGCTATCGCAGGGGCGGCGCGCGGGGGACAGTGGTGCTTATCGCCGGGAGGAAGAGAGCCGGGGGGGGAGGGACAGTGTGCTTATCGCCGGCGCAGCGCCGTGGGACAGTGTGCTTATCGCCGGGCAGCCAGCGCGGGGACAGTGTGCTTTATCGCCGGGCGCAGGCGGGGACAGTGTGCTTATCGCCTGGGCGCCGCGGCGGGGACAGTGGCTTATCGCCGGGCGCAGCGCGGGGACAGTTGTGGCTTATACGCCGGGGAGAAGAGCGGGGGGGGGGAACAGTGTGCTTATCGCTAGGGCGCAGCGCGGGACAGTGTGCTTATCGCCGGGGCCGCAGGCGCCGCGGGGACAAGTGTGCGTATCGAAGGGCGAAGCGCATGGGGGGACAGTGTGCTTACGCAAGGGCGCAGCCGGGGACAGTGAAGCTTCTCGCCTGGCGCAGTGCGGGGGGAACAAGTTGGATTATAGGAACGGGAGCAACGGGCGGGTCTGAGGGACAGTGTGATTATAGCCGGGCGAAGGAGAGGGCGACACGTGTGACTTGATCGCCGGGCGGAAGCGCGGTGGGGACACAGCGTGTTATACGCCCGGGCGCAGAGCGGGCGGGGGACAGCGGGGGGGACAGTGTGTTATCGACGGGCGCAGCGCGGGGGATCAGTGAGCTGTCGACGGGCGCAGGGAGGGGACAGTGCGATTATAGAAGGGCGAAGAGAAGGGAAATGTGCTTATTTAGCAGGGCGCAGAGAACTGTTAGGGGACAGTGTGGTTATAGAAGCGGAGAAGTGAGGGGGGGAAAGTGTGCTTATCGCCGGGCGAAGAGCTGGTGGGGGGGACAGCGTGCGGCGTATCGCTAGGGCGCAGTGCGGGGGGACAGGCGTGCTACGCCGGGCGCAGAGCCGAGGGGACAGTGTGCTTATAGCCAGGGCGCCAGGGTGCGGGGGTACAGTGTGACATATATCGCCGGGAGCAGTGCGGGGGACAGGAGCTTATCGCCGGGCGCAGTTGCCGGGGGACAGTGTTGCTTATTCGCGGGCGCAGCGCGGGGACAGTGTGCTTATCGACCGGGGCAGTGCGGGGGACAGGTGTGTGCTTATCGCCAGGGCGCAGCGCGGGGACAGTGAGCTACGCTGGGGCAGCGCGGGGAGGGGACAGTCTGTTCTTATCGCCGGGCGCAGCGCGGGACAGTGAGACTTTATCGCCGGGCGGCAGCGAGGGACAGTGTGCTTATCGACGGGAGCGCCCAGTGC
This sequence comes from Ascaphus truei, assembly GCA_036426205.1. Classification (NCBI taxonomy): domain Eukaryota; kingdom Metazoa; phylum Chordata; class Amphibia; order Anura; family Ascaphidae; genus Ascaphus; species Ascaphus truei. Next base: position 42,567 of record WSYH01003100.1, read on the forward strand.
GGGGACAGTGTGCTTATCGCGGGCGCCAGCGCGCGCGTGGGGACAGTGAGTTATCGATGGGCGAAGCGAGGGGGGTTGGACAGTTGACGCTTATCGACGGAGCAGTGCGGGGGCAGTGTGGATTATCGACGGCGCCAGTGCGGGGACAGTGGTGCTTAATAGCGGGCCGCAGCTGAGGGGACGTGTGCTTATAGCAGGGAGGGGCAGCGGGGACAGTGTGTTATCGAGGGCCGCAGAGCGGGACAGTGGTATCAGGCCGGGACAGCGCGGGGGACAGTGTGATTATCGCGGGCGCAGCGCGGGGACAGTTGTTGATTATCGACGGTGAGCAAGTGGCGGGACAGTGTGGCTTATAGACGGGCGCAGCGACGCGGGGACAGTGTGCTTATCGCACGGGGCGCCGCGCTGGGGGGGACAGTTGTTGCTTTCGCGGGCGAAGCGCGGGGGGACAGTGTGCTCTATAGCCGGGCGCAGCGCGGGGGCAGTGTGATTATCCGCAGGGCGCAAGCAGGGGACCCAGCGGTGCTTATCGCGGGCGCCAGCGCGGGGAAAGTGGCTTATCGCAGGGCGCGAGGCGGGGGGACAGTGTTGCTTCTCGAACGGGCTGCAGCGCGGGGACAGCTGTTGTGCTTATCGCCGGCGCGGGCAGTTGAGGGGACAGTGTGCTTATCGCCGGGCGCAGCGCGGGGACCACGTGTTCTTATTCCGCCGGGCGCAGTGCGGGGACAAGTGTGCTTATCAGCCGGGCGCAGTGCGGGCGAGGGGGACAGGTGAGCTTATGCCGGGCGCAGTGCTGGGGGAGGGACAGTGTGCTTATCGCCGGGCGCAGTGCGGGGGGACAGTGGCTACTCGCCGGGCTAACAGTGCTGTGGGGGGAACAGTGAGCTTATCGCAGGGGGGCCAGTGCGGGGGACAGTGAGCTTACTCGCTGGGGCAGGGTCGGGGGGGCAGTGGCTTATAGACGGGCGCAGAGCGGCGTGACAGGGTGCTTATCGCCGGGGGCCCAAGCCCACGGGGTGATCAGGGTGCTGTCGACGGGCGCAGTCGAGGGGGGCCGTGTGCTTATCGCCGGGCGCCAGCGCAGGGGACCAGGTGTGCTATCGTGGGCGCAGCTCGGGGCGGACAGGGAGGGCTTATCGCCGGGCGGCAGTGCGGGACCAGTGTGCTTACGCCGGGGGCAGTGAGGGGACTTTCGGGGGAAAAGTGTGGATGATAGACGGGCGCAGTGCGGCGGACCAGTAGTTATCGCCGGGCGCCAGTGCGGGGACAGTGAGGCTTATCGCTGGGGAAGGACCAAGTGTGCTTATCGACCGGGCGAAGTGCTGGGGACAGTGTGCTTATCGGCGGGGGCAGTGCGGGGGGGACCAGTTTGTGGCTGATCAGCCGGGAGCAGAGAGGGGACAGTGAGAATTATAGCCGGGCAGCAGGCGGGGGGGACAGTGTGGTGATTATAGCAGGGCGCAGCGCAGGGGGGACAGTGTGCTTCGCCGGGCGCAGCGCGGAGGGGACAGTGGGGCTTAGCGACGCGGGGCTTGCGGAGGACGAGTGTGCTTATCCGCCGGGGAGCAGCGCTGGGGACAAGTGTGCTTATCGCCGGCGCCAGAGGCGGTGGTAGTTTTAGTGTGATTTAGACGGGCCGCAGCGCGGGGGGGGGACAGTGTGCGTATCGCCGGGCGCAGCGAGGGGGAAAGTGTGCTTATCGCCGGGGGGCCGCAGTCGGGGAAAGTGTGCTTATCTCCGGGCCGCAGTGCGGGGGAACAGTTGTGCTTTTATCGCCGGGCGCAGAGCGGGGACAAGTGTGCTTATCGCCGGGCGCAGTGCGGGGACAGTGTGGGGGGCCTTATCGCCGGGGCGCAGTGCGGGACATGTGGGTTTATCGCCGGGGGCAGTGTTGCTTATCGTCCGGGGGCGCCAGCGCGGGGGACAGTGTGCTTATCCGCCGGGCGCAGCGAGGGGGGGACAGTGGGCTTATCGCGGGCGAGCGTGGGGACAGTGAGCTTATCGACCGGGCGGCAGCGCTGGGACAGGGTGCTTATTCGCCGGGCTAAGAGCGGGACAGTGTGTTCTCGACGGGCGCGTGCGTGGGACAGTGTGCTTATCGCGCGCGCAGCGCGGGGAACGGACAGTGTGTTATACAGGGCGCAGCGCGCTTATCGCCGGGAGCAGCACGGGGGGACAGTCTCTTACTGGATTATCCGTAAGGGAGCAAGCGACTGGGGGGGACAGTGTGATTATAGCAGGGCGGCAGACGCTGGGGGGACGTTGTGCTTATAGAGGGAGAAGAGCGGGGACAGTTGAGCTATCGCAGGCGCTAGGGGGGAAAGTGTGCTTATCGCTGGGCGCAGAGCGGGGGAAGTGTGCTTATTCGCCGCGGGGCATCGCGGGACAGTGTGTGGATTATCGACGGGAGCAGCGCGGGGACAGTGGAGATTATCGCGGGCGGGGCAGAGCGCGGGGACAGTGTGCTTATCGCAGGGCGCAAAGGCACGGGGACAGGTGGTTATCGACGGGCGCCAGCGCCGGGACGTGTGGCTATCGCGGCGCGCAGCGCGGGGACAGTGTGGATTATCGGGGGGGGCAGTGCGGGGGAACAGTGTAGATGCTTATCGGCCGGCGGCAGTGCGTGGTGAGCGAGGAAAGCCAGTTGATTATAGCGGGGGCAGTGCGGGGACAGTTGTGCTTAGCGCCGGGCGCAGTGCGGGGGACAGTGTGCTTATCCGACGGGGCCGCCGCGCGGGGGGACAGTTAGCTTATCGTAAGGAGAGAACGTGAGGGGACAGGGGCTTATATGTAAGCGGAGCAGAGCGGGGACAGTGTGCTATCGCCGGGCGCGCGCAGTGCGGGGACCGTGTGCTTATCGCTGGGCGCAGGGTGCGGGGACCAGTGTGCTTATCGCCGGGGGCGCAGCGCGGTGGGGACAGTTGAGCTTATCGAGGGGGCGCAGCGCAGGGACAGTGACTTATCGCCGGGCGCAGAGTGGGGGGACAGTGAGCGTATCGCCGGGCGCAGTGCGGGGGACAGTTGTTGCTATCAGCCGGGGGCGTGCGGGGCCAGTGTGCTTATTGCCGGGCGGGCGCAAGCGCGGGGGGACAGTGAGCTTATCGTGGGCGCAGAGCGGGGGACAGTGTGCGTATCGCCGGGCGGCAGCGCGGGGGGCAGTTGTTGTTATCGCCGGCCGCAGCAGCGGGGGCAGGGTGCTTATCGCCGGGCCGCAGGCGAGGGGGACAGTGTGATTATTTTGCCGGCGCATGCGGCGGGGGGACAGTGTGATTATCGCCGGGGGAAGGGTGAGCCACGGGGACAGTGTGCTGTGATTTATCGGCCGGGGGGGCAGCGGCTGTGCGGGGAAGGGGACAGTGTGCTCTTCGCCGGGGGCAGCGGCTGGGGGGACAGTGTTTGCTTATCGCCGGGCGCAGGCGGGGACAGTGAGGTTATCGCTGGGGGCCAGCGCGGGGACAGTGAGCTTATCGCGGGGGGCCAGGCCGCGGGGGACAGTGTGATTATCTGAGCCGGGGGGCCAGCGCGGGGACAGTGGTGCTTATGCGCCGGGCGCAGCGCGGGACAGTGAGCTTATCGCCCGGTGCGGCAGCTGCGGGGACAGTGTGATATCGCCGGCCGCAGCGCGGGGACAGGGTGCTAATCGCTGGGCGCAGCGCGGGGGGGAAAGTGGGCTCTCGCCGGGCGCAGTGCGGGGGGGCAGTGTGCTTATCGCCGGGCGCAGGTGCGGGTGGACAGTTGTACTTATCGACGGGTGCAGTGCGGGCGAAGTGTGCTTATCGCCGGGTGGCAGTGCGAGGACAGTGTGGCTTATAGACCGCGGGCGCAGTGCGGGGGGACCAGTTGTAATTATCGCCGGGCGCAGGTGCGGGGACAGTTTGTTATCGCGGGCGAAGTGAGGGGGACGTGTGATGATCGAAGGGCGCAAGTGCGGGGACAAGTGTGTATAGGCCCTGGGGCGCGTGAGGGGGACAGTGTTGCTTATCGCCGGGCGAAGAGAGGGGACAGTGAGCTTATAGCCGGGCGGAAGTGAGGGGGGACAGTGTGCTTATCGACGGGCGCAGCGCGGGGGACAGCTTGTGCTTATCGCCGGCGCAGGCGGGGGAAAAGTGAGCTTATAGATGGGGGCGCAGAGCGGGGACAGTGAGCTTATCGCCGGGGGCGGGGGCAGTGTGCTTGATCGCCGGGGGCAGTGAGGGGACAGTGTGTTATCGCCGGGGGCAGGTGTTATCGCCGGGCGAAGTGCGGCGGACCCAGGGTTGCTTATCGCCGGGGGCAGTGTGATTATCGCCGCGGCGCAGTGCGGGGGACACTCCTGGGGGGACAGTGTGCTTATCGCCTGGGGGCAGTGCGGGGACAGTGTGCTTATCGACGGGCGCAGTGCGGGGGGGACAGTGAGCTTATAGCCGGGCGCAGTGCGGGGGGGACAGTGCAGCTTATCGCTGGGCGGCAGTGTGATTATCGCCGGGCGCAGTGAGGGGGACAGTGTGGCTTATCGCCGGGGGGCGGCAGGCAGTGCGGGGGGGGGGACAGGGTGCTTATCGCCGGGGCGCAGCGCTGGGGACAAGGAGCCTTATCGGCCGAGCGCAGTTCGGGGACAGTTGATGATCGCCGGGCGCTAGCGCGGGGACAGTGTTTGATTATGACGGGCGCAGCGCGGAGGACAGTGTGCCTTATCGACGGGGGCAGTGCGGAGAGGAGACAGTGTGCTGAATCGAAGGGGGGCAGAGTGTGCTTATCGCCGGGCGCAGGCGTTTGGGGGGAGGACGTGAGCTTATCCGCCAGGCGCAGTGCTGGGGGGACAGGTGCTTTATGATGGGCGCAGCGCGGGTGGGCAACAGTGTGGGGATGCTCAGAACGAGGGGCTCGCAGGAACAGAGAGGGCAAGGGGGGAAAGTGTGATTATAGAAGGGAGAAGCGCTGGGAGGACAGTGAAGCTTATAGACCGGAGGCGGAAAGAGAAGGTGGGGACAGTGTGCTTATCGCCTTACTGGGCGCAGCGCGGGGGACAGTTGTGGCTTATCTGCCGGGCGGCAGCGGGGGACAGTGAGAGTATCGCCGGGCGCAGCGCGGGGACAGTGTGATGTTATCGCCGGGACGAGCGCGGGGGGACAGTGGCTTATCGATGGGCGAAAGGAGGGGGGAGTGGGGGTAAAGTGTGATTCAGAGCACCGGGCCAGTGCGGGGGCGGAACCCCTCCTCTGGGGACAGTGTGCTTATCGAAGGGGGAGAAGGGCGGGGACAGTTTTGTAATGATAGCCGGCGGGTTTGCAGTGCCGGTGGACCAGTGGGCTTATCGCAGGGCCGTGCGGACGACAGTGTGTTATAGCCGGGAGAAGTGCTGGGGGCAACAGTTGTGTATTATCGCCGGGCGCCAGTGCGGGGACAGTGTTGATTATCGCGGGCGCGTGCGGGGAAGTTGGCTTATCGCGGGCGCAGTGCGGTGGACAGTGTGATTATCGCCGGGGCGCAGTGCCGGGGACAGTGTTGCATTATCGCCGGGCGCAGGTTGAGGGGGACAGTGAGTTAGCGCCGGGCGCAGTGACGGGGAAAGTGTTGTATTCGACCGGGGGGGCAGTAGGTGTGTTATCGCCCGGGCGCAGCGCGGGACAGTGATGATAATCGCCGGTGCAGCGAGGGGACAGTGTGCTATCGCGGCGCAGGCGCGGGGACAGTGTGCTAATCGCCGGGCGGGCAGTGCCGGGGACAGCTCGTTGTGCTTATCGCCGGGCGCAGCGCCGTGTTGCGAGGGGGACAGCAGCGTGTTATCGCCGGGCGCAGTGCGGGGGACCGTGTGTTATCGCCCGGCGCAGTGCGGGGAAGTGTGCTATCGCCGGGGCGCAGTGCGGGGACAGTGTGCTTATCGCTGCGGCGAGCGCGGGGAGGGGGACCAGTGTGATTTATCCCGGGCGCAGCGCGCAGGGTGGACAGTGTATGCTTATCGCCGGCGCAGAGACGGGGGACCTGTGCTTTTCGCCGGGCGGCAGGCGCCTGGGGACAGTGTTTGGTTATAGCCCGGGCGCAGAGCGGCGGGACAGTGTGGCTATCGCCGGGCGAAGGCGGGCACGGGTGGGGACAGGTGCTTATGGCCGGGGGCGCAAGCGCGGGGAGACAGTGTGTTATCGCCCCAACGGGCGCAGCGCGGGGACAGCGGTGGCTTATCGCTGGGCGCAGCGCGGGGACAGTGTGCTTATCGGCCGGGCGGCAGCGCGGGGACAGTGTGCTTATCGCAAGGGCAGAAAGCGCGCGGTGTGGGACAGTGTGTTATCGCCGGGCGCAGTGCGGGACAGTCGTGCTTATCGCCGGGGGAGCAGCAAGTGCGGGGACAGTGTGCTGGATCGCGGCGCAGTGCGGGGGACCGTGTGGTTATCGCCACCGGGCGCAGCGCGGGGACAGTCGTGTTATCGCCGGGCGGAAGGGGATCTCGGTGGAAAGGGGAGTGAAGGCAGTGAACGGTGGGTGCAGCGACATGTAGACCCCCTGGGGGCTGTCCTTATCCCGTCTACGTGGGGGGAAAACAAGTGTTCGTATTCGATGATAGAAGCCAGGACAGACCTAGTACGAGGGCGGACAGTGTGCCTTATAGCCGGGCGAACGAGCGCTGGGGAAGTGTGCATTATAGCAAGTGGCGACAAGTGAGGGGGGGGGACAGTTGTGATTATCGACGGGCGCGAGAGGGGGGACAGTGTTGCTTTATCTGCCGGGCACGCGCGGGGAAACCAGTGTTGTGCTTAATCGCCGCCGGGCGACAGAGCGATTATCCGGCAGGGCGCAGCTACGGGGAAAGTTGTTATCGACCCGGGGATGCAGGCATGATGTCGGGGTCGGAAACCGTGGCGGCCCAGTAGACGCAAGGGCGAGAACGAGATGGGGTGGGAAAACGCCTGGATTGAGCGAAATGGAGGCCATTCTATAGAGGCGAGATCAAAGAGCAGGGAAAGTTATCGCGGATCTGTAGGGGGACAGTGTGATGTATAGAAGCAGGGCAGCCAGGATCCGGGGAGGACAGTGAGCTTATAGACGGGCGCAGTGCGGGGGGACAGTGTGCTTATCGAAGGGGCGCAGGAGCGGGGACAGTGTGCTTATCGACGGCCGGCAAGTTGGCCCGGGGACAGTGTGTATGCATTTATCGCTGGGGCGCAGCCGTGCCTTAAGTGGATGGGGGCGAAATAGTGTGCGATGATTAGCCTTCGGTGAGACACACGCGACCCCGGGGAACAGTGAGCTTCAGAGCCGGGCGCAAGAGCTGGGGACCGGGGGACAAGGGGACGTGTGCTTATCGCGGGCGCAGTTGCGGGGGACAGTGAGCTTATCGGCCGGGGCGCCAGTGCGGGGGCCAGTGTGCTCTATAGCGGGGCGCAGTGCGGGACAGTGGCTATCGCCCGGGAGCAGTTGCGGGGACAGTGTTGGCTTATCGACGGGCCGCGGGGGGAAGGAGGGAGGAGGGGCGGGAAGGGGGGGAAGGAGGGGATGCGGTCCGCTCCGAGGGAGGGCACGGAGGACGACCGCGGGCGGGCCGACAGAGGAGGATCCGGAGGTCGGGGGTTCTTCGGTGCGTGGCGGTACCACCTTTCCTTTGCTGCTACGCTTTATCGCGACATGCCCCCCTCTTTCCTCTCGTGGACTTTTGTCCCCTACAATTTCCTCCTCTCGGACCCCCCCTGAATCTGCGCTGCTGGTCCTCTTTAGCGGGTGGGTGTGGTTGTTGTGTCTCTTTTGTGCTTATAAGGCCGCGAGATTATAGTAGTCGGCGTGCGACGGGCACATGCGTCACACGGGCTATCAGCGACGCGATTACTCACTGCACTGAGGTCTGAGGCGAGGGGCGGCGGACGCGTGACAAGGCTGGACGCCACTCATTGGGACTGAAGCCCATGTGACGCGGGGGCCGTTCGCGCGAAAAGGACCAAAATAATTTTGTCTTCGAAATTGAGGCGAATCGAATAAGGTTCGCATCGCTAGCCGGTCTCGCTCGCTCCGGCCTTCGCTAGGAGCGGTAGAGCCGCTCCGTGCAGTGAGCGTACTTGACGCTGCGGGGTACGTCGCTGCATCGATTGGGCGGTAGCACTCTGCATAGCTGCGAAGCTAGTCGCGACGCGGTATGGGCGCCTCATAGGGAAAGAATCTGTTGTCGCAGAGCATATAATCTAAGCCTACGGGAGAGTGGCTGGCATCTCTAGTTCCGTCGAAAGCCAACAAAGGTCAGGTTCGCTGTGCTGAAGCAGGGATATCCTAAACGGACCCCTTGGACGCCCCTTGGACGCAGTTGCCCACCGTTATAAAGGTGGTGTGTTATAAAAAAATCAGACAGAAATAGGGGGGTGGGGGGGAACCACACAAGACCATTGATTTTGGTAGATGAAAAAGTTGGATCTGTAAGCAAAAGGAACTGGGGATAGGTACGATTAATAAAGGGTTACTGGGTAAAGGACCGGAGTGATAACACTTGGACGGAAGTGTATTGGGGTGTGATGTTGGTGTTTATTTGAAAGCCTGCACATTGTGTAATAGTGTACATGTCAAATATGTTTAAGACGGTATTCTCCTCTCTACCAGGTCCCTGGCAGACAGCGCTCAGGGGAGGAAAGCAGGTTAGGCAGTTCGTATTAGCCAACACCGCTTTTATTATTCTGTCACTAAACACCTGTAAACAAATGTCCACTAGTGACGACTCATTCTTTATATCCCAACTTGACTTTGAGTGTGATCATTCATATTTTATTTTAAAATGTGGTTTTACTGCTCCAACTATATTGAATAGGGGAGTGAACAGGCGCCCTAGCTCTGAACAACGCAGCCGCGTCTCGCATCTCCTGCTGAAACACACGCGCAGCTCTCGCTCTCTCTCTGGAAACACACGCGCAGCTCTCGCTCTCTCTCTGGGGGGGAAAAAACAGCGCAGCTCTCGCTCTCCTCCCTGAAACGCGACAGCAGCTCTCGCTTCTCTTCCATGAAAACACACACGCGCAGCTCTCTCGCTCTCGTCCTGAAACACACGCGCAGCTCTGCCGATCTATCCCTGAAACACCCGGCAAGCTATCGCTCTCTCCTCGAAAAACACGCGCATGCTCTCGCTCTCTCTTATGAAACACAACGCGAGCTCCGCTATCTCTGCGGAACACACGCGCAGCTCTCGCTCTCTCTCTGAAAAACACGCCACTCGTCTTCTACTGAACACGCGCAGTCTGCGCTCTCTCTCTGAAAACACACGCGCAGCTCTCGCTCTCTCTCCTGAACACAACCGCGCAGCTCTCGAGCTACTCTCCTGAAAACAGCAAGGCGAGCTCTCTATCTCTCCTGAAAAAACACGCGCCAGCTTCCGCCTCTCTCTGAAAAACACCGACAGCTCTCTCTTCTCTCCTGAAACACACGCGCAGCTCTCTCTCTCTCCTGAAACACACGCGCAGCTCTCTCTCTCTCTCTCCACACTCTCTTTCCTTTGTTCCCATGAGATGTGATTTATGGGGTAAAATGTGCTGTTTTTCCCCCTGCGAGACAGCCTGTGCAAAAAATAAGCAGCGAGCGGTAACAATCCAAGTCCTTGCAAATCCCACTACCACACACACACCCTTTTATACACTGCCGTGTCTGCCCTGGAGAAGGCACACAGTGTCACATAATCTGGCACAATGTTGCACAAATGTCACCCAATACTGCAAAATGAAGGTATCTGTTAACACTGGAGCTGTTCTGTCCGGCAACAGCGCCCCCCAGTGGCTAAAATGATCGTCACATCCCAGAAATAATCTAGTGTCGAGGGACAAGCATTGACAGACCCTGCATTATATAGGGCTCAGCACCGTGCAAAGGGGCCTGCATGTCCCCACTATTATATCATTACATATGGCCCACAGGTGATATCCATAGTTAAGGGCTCCTATGCAAACATCTAACACCACAGCCACGCAGGGGTTAATGGGCTGTTGCGGGGTATCATTCTCACGGACCCCTCCTTCCCACAGAAGCCAGTTAACGCACCGAGCAGTGCTGGGGTTTTACACGGATCTCTACGTCTTCCCCCCGGATACAGGTAAGACACCTCGGTACGAGGCCATCGTTCTTCCCAAAGGGTTAAACACATTGCTGCATTCCGGGGGCCGGCCAGCGAGGTGCGGCGTCACGCTGCAGCGCAGGACGGAAACCGTTGCCCCTTTTTCTGTTGCTTATGTAAAAAAGTTGCAATATGCTGGATGTGAAAATAGTGATACTCTGCACCCCCTACCGCAGCGGTGGCCAACTCCAGTCCTCAAGGGCCACCAACAGTCAATGACTGAGCCACCTGCGCTGAAGCAGGGATATCCCTTAGGCTTTGGTCCCGCTGCGGCCGGCGGTGCGCGCGGCCGCGGACCACCAGCTGCTTGCCTGTTCTTGATGTGCCCCCGCTGGCTCCTTCCGGCGTGGATGACTGCGTGCTGTGACGCGTCAGACAGCCGGAGCTACAAGGCGCTTATGGTTTCGGCGAGTGCCGCGTCACGTGGCATGCAAGGGAACCAATCATGGATTGGATCCCAGCAGCCAATCCGTTTCTCCCCCCCCCCCCCTCCCAGACCCCCCCTTTTTTCTTTCCCCCCCCCGTTCCGATTTCCCCCCCCCCCCTTGCTCCGATCCCCCCCGTTCCATTCACCCTCCCCCCGTGTGTATTTGCCTGTGTGTGTGTGTGTGTGTGTGAGTGGAGGGGAGCAGGGAAGGAGCTGCGGGAGGGAAGCTCTGTGTGTGGGGGACCCTCCGCTCAAACCACGCCCCCTCCCTACAGACCGCAGGTAGCAGTCAATTGCCTTTCAGCGCGCTGCCTGTCTGCAGTGCGGGAGCGGGGCCTTAGCCTAATACCTGGCCGGACGGTGGCCCTTGAGGACTGGAGTTCGCACTCCTGCCATCTCATTGCTTTGAACCCTAAAAGGCATAAAACCTTTAAATCTACAGTAGATGCCAATTCCCAGGCAGGAGTCGTGTATTTGCGCTGCTGGGCGCTAAACCTTGGTCACTCGGGTCTGTGATAAATTCTCTCCGTTGTTGTTGCACCCACGCCAGATGCCCTGGAGAACGCCGTCATACAAGGGGTACTGCAAGGATTCTACCAACAGCACAAGAACCGACCCAAAGTCAAGAAGACGCTCCCTGCAAGGACTCCACCTTTAGTACACAAAGCACAGTGAAGAACTATTAACGGGTGCTTACAATGCAGCGGGTGACTCACACCCACAGTCGGTGTCGCATGACCCAGGGGATGTTTACAACTTTCTTTTTGGGACACTGAAAACACGCACCGCTTGCCCGAGGCGCACGGAGAAGAGAGGACATGGGTGCTTGGTCGTCAACATCTCCAGCTCTGCGACTGTATGGAGAACGCTGCTTTCACGTGCCCAGGAAGTGCTGTCCTGGGGGAATGGAGGCACTGGGTTATAGAAACAGCAGCGACCTACAGGCAGAAGGTTAGAGGCCCTGAGGCACGGGATAACCCTACACATTCATGGCTACACCTACACGTGGAGACGGCAGCACTCACAGCAGCTGCACGCTACTCTTTCCTGGCATTAATCGCTAAAATAGATTATATATATTTGTATAGTAGCTTTGAATCGAAGGGTTTGTCAGGGATGAACCGTGACACGTCTACCGGGTTCCTGGGAGCTTTCATTGTGAAATTAATGTACGACGTTTGTTATCCCAGGATACAATACAAACCCAGGGAGCTGCCGGAGGCCGAGACATCATGAGACACCATAGCAGCTCGTTTGCCCCCAAAAACTAGCAAAATAAAATAAACTCTCGGTATATCCTCAAAAAGGTAAAATGTATATTTCTGGGAGGGTCTTGGAGCAGTGATGGGGGAAGAAGGAAAACCCCACAGCTCCGGAAGCTGCTTGTATTGCAAAGTGGGACTGCTCTGGTGTTATTAGCTGTAATCACGCTGAGTTAGTGAGTGTATAGTGACGCTAAAGTTTAGCAGAAGATTGTGCAGATTGAACTACATGAAATAAAGGCTTTTATTGAACTGCTCAGTAACCCAAGTCCTGTAATATTTATTGGGGGCGGGGGGGGGGGGGGAAGAGAGGAGTGGGTGAGGTTTTTAGCCTGTGCAGTGGGCCGGGACACACACGTATTTATCCTCTATTATAGGTCCGCACACTCGGTATGGGCACCATGAGCTGCCAGATTATAGGTCCGCACACTCGGTGTGTGTGTGTGTGTGTGTAGCTGTGTGTGTTTCTGTGTGTGTGTGTCGGTGTTGTATAGTGTGTGTTGTAATGTGTGTGATGATGTTGCTGGAGTGGTGTGGGTGTGTCCGTGTGACTCAGTTGGATTGTAGGTGTGTCAGTGATGTCAGCATGTAAGCTTTGGCCAATGAGAGTCGTGGGGGAGGCTGCGGACTAACTGGAATGGGACGGAGCGAGACAGTACTAAGTCACAGTGGAGCGTCCTCTTGGCAACTGGTCTTTTAACAATGAAACACTTATCAGTTTATGTATACGTATAGATATGATGTAAGATCACGTAGGCATTTGTAAAAAAATTGTTTTATTTTATTCTACCCGTGTAACATATTGCTTATAGGTAAAGACCAATTTGAACACATCATTAATATGTAGTGAGCGAGGAATGTATAAATCAATGGTTCATTTTGTTTGGCGCTTTTGACTAACTGGAGGTTGATCAGTCTTCAGGAGGCACCTGACTGCCTCCTCTCCTCGTCGTGAGTGAACAGGTTGGATTACCTTTCCTGCACAAGGGCACAACACCCCTCCAGGGCTGGCCATTTGACGCATGTCCCAGTGTGGAAATTATAGGGGGGTATCAGGGGGCTTCTCTCAGACTGCCAAAGCTCAGGGCTTGGATTTCCTTTTATCATCTTTGGACAATAGCGTATAATAAGGTTCTCACTTCGATCGTGCCTGAAGCTGGCAAATCCACCACATCCTTGAGGGGATTGTCTCTCCGTCTTGTCTTGGTGGACTACTATTTCTCTACATTACTGGATGTGAAACATGGGACGGGGCATAGATAGTTGGGATGGAGGGATGGGTTCAGCGACTGAAATATCCTGCTCATCTCCTTCCTTCCTCAGGCAGCTCGAGGGTTGTTCACATTGACATCAAAATAATGCTGCGTTATCTGTAACCCCCCAACTACCTCACAAGGCGCAGAGCGCAGTGACGGTGCTGCATCGATTTACAGCAGAATGGTTATACCCACGAATGACCCTTCTATTATCGCGTGCTTTGCCAAAGACATTCACTGCCTCACATAAGAATATGTTGTCTCTAACCTCTCACCACTGAGGTAGCAATGCATTAATGCTTGGTCTCACCCTTCCGGAAATTTAACCAGCTCGGCCTTTTGGCGCTTCTCAGTTAATAACTACTATAGCCCTGCATTAACTTTGGGGGCTGTCATTTTAAAATGGTGGATGCAGAATGTCCCTTTACAGGCTTTGTACCAGCACCATGCTACATAGTACCGGCCCTAGTCACAGGTTATAACACAGAAGTACAAGTTATTGTCTCCTAAAACTAGTTGATCTACACAACCAATAATAGTTTACAAAATAAGCACGGCCAACGCAAGCTTATCCGCTCCCTCCAGGTGGATTTTGTCCCCGAACACCACATGCTTGCCGTCCAGCAACGGAGTACTTAGTGGTGATGATGAAAACTGGTGATCCGTTGTATCTTTTGCCAGCGGTGGCCTATGCTCACCAAGGGGTGGCTCAGTGTGCTTCAGGCCTAAAGTGCTCTATCTGGGAATTTCTTCCATAATTGCTTTACCGTGACGAAAAACAAGAGGAGACGAGTCATAGCAGGCAAGAACATACTTCCTACTTGCTGCGACACAGACATCCCACCCTCGACCTCCTCCTCTGGGCTGCAACAGACCACCTACCTCATGGTACAGACCCACTACTCTCCCTTGAGGATTGCGGACAAGATACCACCTTACATGCCTTAAAGGGCTGCGGGAGGCAAGATAACGTGTGAACTCTACATAGGAGACCTGCGGAGCCGAATTGACATGATCACACCGCTTACTCCTCCCATGGGCGCGATCCACAGATATTCCCACCTTACTCATCCCTTGGGTGCTGAAAGATCAACCTCTTCACTCCTTCCTCTTGGGTTCGCGATACAGACTCCCACCGCTACCCTTCATTGGCTGATGCGATACAGATCCCACCTTACTCTCTCCGTGGGCTGCGATACAGATCCCACCTGTACCCTTCCTGGGCTGCGATACAGATCCCACACTTACCCTTCCCTTGGGTGCCGACACAGATCCCACTAGACTCCTCCCGTGGGTGCGATACAGATCCCACTTACCCATTCCTTGGGCTGCGATTACAGATCCACCTACCTTCCCTTGGCTGGACACAGATCCACTATCCTACGCGTACAGCCCAACCTACTCCTTCCTTGGGCGTGCGTGATACCAGATAACCACCATTACCTAGTCCCTTGGTGCTGCGATTCACAGATCCACCTTATTCTCCTTGGGCTGCCGATTACAGATCCCCCGTACATCTTCTGGGCTGCGACACAGATCCCACCTTACTCCTCCCTTGGGCTGCGATACAGATCCCACCTTACCCTTCCCTTGGGCTGCGATACAGATCCCACCTTACTCTTCCCTTGGGCTGCGATACAGATCCCACCTTACTCTTCCCTTGGGCTGCGACACAGATCCCACCTTACTCCTCCCTTGGGCTGCGATACAGATCCCGCCTTAGGCCCCGCTCCCTCCGTCAGCGCTCCCGCACTGCAGACAGGCGGGGCGCTGACAGACACAGACCACTATATGCGGTCTGTAGGGAGCGGTTTGAGCGGGAGGGGGGGCGTGGCTTGAGCGGAGGGACCCGCTACTCTCCCCCCCCTCCCTCCCTCCACGGGCTCGGGCTGGCACTCATACACACACACAGACACACAGACACACAGACACACAGACACACAGACACACAGACACACAGACACACAGACACACAGACACAGATAGGCACTCAGACACACACAGACAGGCACTCACGCTGCTTTCCCCCCACACTCCTCCCCGCTCCCAGAAGCCTCTCCTCCTCCCGAAGCCTCCCCTCCTCATTGGCTCACAGCCACACCACGTGACGTGTCAACGCTAGGGATCACAATTCTCTTGTATCCGCTAGTGGCTGACGCGCCACAGCGTGTAGTGAGCTGTGCAGCCAGGGGGGCCCGGGACCGACTTGGGAGGATTCCCCTGCTGGTGGGGAAAGCCCGTGCAGCCGCCCGGCGCAGCGGGTCGCAGGCCTTACTCTTCCCTTGGGCTACGATACAGATCCCACCTTACTCTTCCCTTGTGGGGGGGTTATGTAGTTATATAGTCACCTCATTGCACATTATACCGGAAGCATTCCTACACTCACAAGCTTTACGCGCCTGCACTTCCTAGCACTGAAGAGAAAGCCTCACCTCCGGTACCATCTCCTCTGGTGAAGTCACCTCCTTGGATCATAAAATCCTTGATCACACGGTGGAACTTGCTGTCCTTGTATCCGAACCCTTTCTGAAAGAGGAGAGAAACGTAAGAGGAGACTTGGAGTGGGCCAGCGCTGCCAGGGAGGCCGTCACTGCTCCGTATAACAAGCCGGGCCTTTCAGGACACAGTCTAATCATTTAATGACAAGCCAAAGATTAACCAGAGTTTCCAAAGCCTGACCCCTCCCTGGGGTTAGAAATTAAGTGTGGTTCTCACCTCTCCTGTTGCCAAGCTAACAAAGTTATCCACTGTCTTCGGAACGGTTTTTCCAAAAAGGCCGAACACGATGCGCCCTACCTCCTCATCACCAATCTTCATATCAAAGTACACCTGCGGGTGAGAGTTCATAGCAAAAGGATAAATATGGATTGGATATATTGAAATCTTTTTTTAACCCTACAGAAAACCACTGTAAAGAAATGAGAAATTAATTGTATTAAGTTACAGTAAAATCCACCGACTTATTTCTGGCAACGTGTTTATTTTTTTGCAGCATATAAGGTCCCCCCGGGGCTTATAACCAAGCTCTCTTTAGCTCTGCGGACCCCGTGTTGACCTTCTGGTTCCCAATAAACGTATGGTTTTGGTTGTCGGTGTTTTCCTCTCTATTATTGTCAGGATTGCTAAAGGAGCAGCCCCCTCCCCCGTAAGAGGATGGGATTCAGAGAGTATCCCCAGAGCTGAAAAACACTATTTCCAGCCAGGGGGTCTCCCCCCCCCCCCCATATTGTTCCAAAGATACTCAACGGTGACATTTCAGAGAAATAGATATTTGTGAAACGCGTTGGGGTATCAACATAGCATATCGGGCTGGTCCGGGGATCCAGTGCACCAAGTCCGTGCTGTATTCCATCTAGAGACCTACACGGTCAGGACTGCCATGTGGGGCCCATTATAATTACAGGCATACCCCGCATTAACGTACACAATGGGACCGGAGCATGTATGTAAAGCGAAAATGTACTTAAAGTGAAGCACTGCCTTTTTTCCACTTATTGATGCATGTACTGTACTGCTATCGTCATATACGTGCATAACTGATGTAAATAACACATGTGTAACAGGCTCTATAGTCTCCCCGCTTGCGCACAGCTTCAGTACAGGTAGGGAGCCGGTATTGCTGTTCAGGACGTGCTGACAGGCGCATGCGTTTGCCTATTGGAGACATGTACTTACTCGCAAGTGTACTTAAAGTGAGTGTCCTTAAAGCGGGGTATGCCTGTATATGAATTGTAGGTCTGCTACACGTTGGGGTAAGTATCAAATTGTATAATTTAAAGTGTCTTCTTGAGATCTGGGAATATCTATCTTACAAAACACGTATCCAGATAAATTATTGTATATGCTCAGTTGGGAAAAAGAACTAGGTATGAGTATACCACTAGAAGAACGAGAAGCCATATCCACAAAAAACTCTGAAGTGAAACTTTTCTGTTGTCACTGAAAATGTAATTATACTCAAGTCTTTCATTCAAATCAAAAACATCATCAAAAATACAAGTTCAATAACAAAACAAAGAAGTTTAATTTAGAACGAGCGTGCTTGTCACACACACCTTTTTTGGTTATTGGAAGGGTCGCCAATGGGTTGATAGTTCAGCCTGACATAACTAATCCTGATTACTTTTTATGGTGTGTGTGTGTGTGTTACTTCTAGGAACAGCTTACAGAGATTGCAGCACAGTGCCTGTCAGCTATAGTAGGGGTTTGCTGGGGCCTTCTTTCTGGTTTGCTTTAGACGCTAGACATCCACACAAACTACAACTCCTAGCAGGCAGCCATTAAACTACGACGTCACATGCGCAGTCACTCACTTCCGTTATCATTCACCTTCGCATTCAGAGTTTTTTCCCTATGATTTTTGTAGGTGCAGGTGCCAGCAAAGAAGTTTCACTTCAAAATGAAAAAGTGAATGTTATAGAACTTCACATTTCTGTTAAAGCAGTAGTTCAAGCAATATCCTATGTGTGTTGTTTTTTTTAAATAAATCAGTTCTGTACTATGAGAAAATACTTGATGCATTAAAAAAAAAAAAAAAAAAACTTTTTAAAAGACATTTTTAATGTATTAGAATGTAACAAGCATTTTTTTATTTCTATACCAACCATTTACAAAGTCACATTAAAGAATAACATCACCGATTCAGGTTTCTAAAGGGCACAAAACTAGAAAAGTGAAATACAGATGACCTTTTATATATTACCTTCTATACTTTTTCAATTACTTGGCTGCATTTGTTTTTGACCAGAAATCAAGGGCGTTAATGGCAATGTGCTTAGAATCAGGAACACTTCAGGTTGGCAACAAAACAATAAATCCATTTAAAAACCTGATAAAAAAAAAAAAAGTGTTCCAAAAACATGGGTGAAAGACTATCTCCAAATAGCCCTTAAGCAGAGATAAGGTAACACACTAACCGCCTGTTCCCACTGCACTGGGCTCAGTAAGTGCAGGATGTGTTCCTCCTGCAAGTGGACAAAATGCAGACGTGTCACTTTGCTTTAACCAGTCGTTGCCCGAGGAGCTCCTAGCACGGGCTGGTCTTAAAGTAAATGCAGCCATTAGTGTCCCATATGTGTTGTAACATTCGCAGCACAATCGCCACCTTGCAAGGTTTAGCTTGCGCAGGTCCTGGAACTGCCCCACCTAAACCACATTGTCTCAGCCATTGTTCTCGGGACGTGTCCAGCACCCCGATAACACCGGCCTGTGAGCAGCCTTGATCTGCCATACAGAGCTGTAGAGCCCCAGAGAAAAGTACATTTGTTGAAAGATGCGATATACATTTTAGTGGTTCTTCATACCGGAGATCCCAAACCCCATAAAAGGTAGAATCACGCCACGAGGTTTGGGAAGCCCTATACACTATACTTTCAATCTACGAAACCCCCCCAATGTCAGCCCTAAACGTATCACACCCTACACATACATGACCCTGTGCCGCTAACATAAGTGATCATGGCAGAGACACTCATGACTGCCAAGCCACGATGAATATAAACAGAGTATAGTTAGGGATCACGGTTTATATTTTCCCAGTGTTTGTGTTAATGGAAACAAATAGCTGCACTTGAATGGGGTGTTCATAAGGGTTCTCCCATGCTCCCCCGTAAGGATGGGGGCAATTAGAGGGAGACATATGAGGGTGTCTCTAGGCTGGGGATAGCGAGGAGCAGTGAGGAAAAGCGGCGTCCAAGGCTACGCTTATAGTGCCGGCCACGCGACTGTTGCTGGAAAATCAAAGAGATGACTTGCAGCGATCGCGACCAATCCGTAGCGTCGCGCTTAATATAAGCGCACGCGACTGCTGCAATGTATGTTTTGCAGCGGCGTCGCTGTTACTATAAGCGCAGCCTAAGAAAGGATACGATAACTATATACAAATATATATTCGGGGACAGTACAAGGAGCTTTCAAAAGAACTATTCATCCCACGGGCAGCACAAAGGACTCGGGCCATCCCTTAAGGTTGGAGGAAAGGAGATTTCACCAGCAACAAAGGAAAGGGTTCTTTACAGTAAGGGCAGTTACAGTGTGGGATTCATTAACCATGGAGAGTATGATGGCAGATACAATAGATTTGTTCAAAAAAAGGACATCTTGTTAGAAAGGAAAGGTATACAGGGATATACCTAAAAATTAAACCTGGGAAGGATGTTGATTCAGGGAGTAATCTGATTGCCAATTCTTGGAGTCAGGAAGGAATTTATTTCCCCCCTCATGAGATATCATTAGATGATATGTCACTGGGGTTTCTGTTTGCCTTCCCCTGGATCAATATACTGTTAATACGGATATAGGATAAAGTATAATCTGTCATCTAAAGTTAGCATAGGATGAACTTGATGGACATGTCTTTTTTCAACCTTACCTACTGTGTAACTATGTATACATGTATCCCCCCAGAGCTCACTCCTCCTCACCTTTTTAACTTGGGAGGTCTTTTCACTTTGCTGCAAGAACAGGATCTACTATGGTTCTTTCCCCTCATACAGAGGTAAAGGGAAGGGCTCACAGTGTGGGACCTGCATACATTTGGTTATACGTTGAAGTTGGTATGCGGGCTTACGACTCTTTGGCCAAAGGGTTTAACTAAATAACCAATTATTATTGAAGTATTTAAACTTTATACCATATATGTTTTGTCAATTGGATGTAGCATTGGGCACCCCTGTCTTTTGTTGTATACATTTGCCACGCCCAGTAGCACTCTTTTTTGACAAAGATATATTCATGATGTGGTGGGTGTAGGAGTTTGATCTAGCTGGGAATGTGTGTGTGTGCGTGTGTAACTATGTAGCCTGCAGCTAAGGCTGGACTTATAGTGCTGGCGACGCCGATGACATCACCCGTCACCATTGCGAAAGTTGCATTTAAAGTTTAGGCGACGTCGCTGGCTACAAGGCCAGTGACGTCAGACAAGGGGAAGGCAGAGGGACGGAGAAGCTCCTGATTGGCCGCAAGCGGAGACCGTCGCCGAAAAAAAACCAAATATCAGCAACTACCAGATTTTTGGTGTCGCTGTCGCGTACACTATAAGCGCCGCCAAAGCATTTTGACGCGACGGTCGCGTCGCTGTCGCAATAAGCGCAGCCTTCCTCCCTCTCTCCCCCGGCTGCCACAAGAGGTGCACTGTAATAGGTTATGACACTTCTTTTCCGGTGTTTACCGGTTTTAACCGTACGTGCAAAATTACCATTCGGTTCAGTCCGGAATCCCTCAGTATAGAGCATCAGGGACACAGGCAGAGATAAAGGATTATAATTGGGACGGGACCGACCCGACCCCCGAGACATTACTGAGGGATCCCAGTGAGCCCCCCAGACCTGGAGTATCATTGAGGGGTCCCCATGGGTAGCACAGCCCAGTTATTACTGAGGGGACCCTTATGACCAGCACAGCCCCCCCCCCTCGGGGGAAAGGATTAAGTTACATGCCATGAGAGGCTGAGTGCACACAGATATACTCTACCCATTCTCAGTGACCGGGGCAAAGGAGCCAGGCATAGGCCCTTAATGCGCCGCCGCGGCCCACAGTCAGTCCCCTCACAATGCACCACGGCCACCGGGAGCCCCCACAATGCACCGCACCCCCCTGGGCATCCACAATGCACCGCGGCCCCATGGGCACCGGGAGCCCCCGCAATGCCCCCCTGTCTCCCACACACACACAAACACACTCAGGTGCCCTCAGCCCCCGTTACCTTGACGGTGACCTTCGGACCCTTCTTCTTCTCGTCGGCCTCGGAGGCCCCCGGGAAGAGCAGGAAGATGACGGAGCCCGCGATGAGGGCGGCGGCGAAAAGCAGCTTCATGTTCCTCTCCAGCAGCCGCAGCATGAAGGGGACTGCACGAGCAGGGGGGAGAGAAAGGGCGGGAACCGGCGCGAGGTCAGCTGTTGACGTCACGACGCGACGCAGGCGAGACCACCGAGACCCGGGGTGGGGGAGTGCGGGACACGGGTTAACGCCTCATTCACACACACCATCTTATGCTGCATGAGAACTTGCACTCATAGGATGTATCTATATGCGCAAGTGTATATGAGTGTATTAATTATTGGTCAATAGAATGTCCGTCTCACCCCCCCTTGCAGGAATGGACTCGACCACCTAGACAGCTGTCTGTGACAGAAGGGGGCGGGGTTACAGCTGCCAGAGGTGGGGGGGTCCTGATAACGGTACATCCTAATCATTTGTAATTAGAGCCGTTCGTGCACAGTTGTACTGAGCCCTGGTGTTTATATCCGATGTAATCATACGGTGTTACAAGAAAGACCGTCAGTCCTGGTTATTGCGCCAGCTCAGTGTCCGGACTGTGTCGGTGACCGGGCTGTACCATGATACCACCCCCCACCCCCTCGGGGCGCAAATTCTCAGTGCCACGTTAGGAACTACGCGAAGGCTCGCCTGGCAGCCAATCAGAGACGGACATGCCAGACCCACCGACCAATGGGAATCACGGCTGCGGCGAGCAGATGTGCAATCCGCTGATTGGTTGAGAGTCAAAAGGGCGCCAATTGTGCCATGTCTGAGAGGAGAAATGATGCGCTGTGAGCCTGGCGCCTACAGTGTAATATGTGTTAAAGATAAAGTAAAATCACTGTCACGTCACCCTGTATATTTTAAGAAATTATGGCATCATTAAAAATTACTTTCATAGCCTCTTCAATATGTGGCTTTAAAGCCTCTGTCCGGTATACCAAATACATTCCACAAGATTATTATTATTGGGCTTAATGGAATATTGGTAAATCCCTCTTTTCTTTTCAAGGGGTACCCCGCAAAGCCTACGGTTGGCCCTGCCCTGAAGAGTTTACAATCTAAGGCTGCATCCAGGGTTGCAGCAGCCGTGCAGAGGCGCGCTGAGGCTGAGGGAAAGCGGGTACTTTCCTTGGCCTTGGTTCACGCGCCGTCCGGGGGCGGGCCAGTGACGTCACAGAGCTGGTTCGCCCTCATTGGCGAACCGCTCACGTGACCAGCCCTGCGCTCCCGTGAGCGCTTGAAACTAAAAATTTGCTAAGACCTACGCGTCCGCACGCTTGCGTAAGCGTGCGCGAGCCCATGCTAAAGCCGCTCTCATTGCGGCTGCAGGGGCTCACTGGTAAGCGAGAGCGCGCCTCAGCACGAGTCAGCGCCTAAGCGCTGACCATGCCCGAGGCCTAAGTAGTAGGGAGAATTTACAGAGACAGTGGGAGGGTGGGTAAGGCCTCGGTCCCAGTGCTCGAGGCTGCGCGTACGCCCCGAACAAGGAACGGCCCTCAGTGTGCGCACACATGACCAAGCGCGAGTGGTGCGACCAGATTTTGGAAAGTCAAGATATTTGGCGGCCGTGTGATGGTCACGATGGTGGTGCAGCCAATGTGTGTGAACCAGCCACGTGATGTCATGGCCACGCCTTCCCGGGGGCCGTAGTCTTGGTCTTGTCTTTGCTCCCCCTGCTCTTCTCTGACTTGCCAAGACGTGCGTCCCATCGCGACCCCTAAACCACAGATCACGGCTGAAACTGGTGCACGTGCTGCCAGACGCTCCGACGTGCGCACGCAGTGACTGGGGCCGTAGCTTTAGTGCGTCTGCAAGGAGCCAAGGTCGCTGTATGAGGTGTATAGTATCAACCGCAGAGCGACTCATGCTTTGTTACAGAGCTGTGTTTTAATATGGGTCTTAAAGGTGGAGAGGGTGCTAGTCGGATATTGAGGTGAAGGGCATTCCAGAGGTGTGGGGCAGTCAGAGAGAAAGGATTAAGGCAGGAGAGGGCTTTAGACACAAAAGGGGCAGAGAGAAGACTTCCTTGAGCAGAACGCAAGAGTCGGGCAGGTGTAAAGCGAGAAATTTGGGTGAGATGTAAGGAGGGGCAGAGGAGGGTGTAGTGAGATAGGGTGAGGTGTAAGGAGGGTATAGTGAGATATTAGGGTGAGATGTAAGGAGTGTATAGTGATCTTTGCAATGTTACAGAGGTAAAAACAACATATTTTAGCTACTTTGTGAATGTGGGAGGAGTATGACCCCCTAGGCAGCGTGCTAGTGATACTGGGTGTATGATAGTACTGCCAACAGTAATGTCGAAGGGCCAGGCTTGGAAGGAAGTATGAGGAGCTCCATCTTTAACACGTTAAGTTTCAGTCAGCAGAAGGCCATCCAGAGACTTTGGTCTGTACAGCAGGTGTAAGGTCAAGGGTTGAAAGGTCAATTTGTGCATCGTCAGCACAAAGGTGATATTTGAACCCAAGAGATGTGATAAGGTCATCTACAAAGTGTGTGAAAAGAGAAGACAGAGCCCCAGAGTACCCCCACAGAGAGATAGATGGAGAAGGAGGTGTTATCAAAAGAGGCAGTGAAAGTACAATGGGAGAGGTAAGAGGAGATCCAGGATAGACCTTTGTTACGGATACCAAGAGTATGGAGAATGTGAAGGAGAAGAGGGTGGTCCACAGTATCAAATGCTTCAGAGGTTGAGGAATATGAGCAGAGTGTAATGACCTTTGTGCTTGGCAGCATGGAGGTCATTAATTATTTTAGTGAAGGCCGTTTCAGTGGAGTGAGCAGTGCGGAAGCCGGATTTTAGAGGATCTAGGAGAGAATAGGCGGTGAGAAAATGGAGCAAGCGAGAGAATACAAGACATTCCGGGAGTTTAGAGACTAAAGGCAGAAGGGAGACAGGACGACAGTTAGAAAGACAGGAAGGGTCAAACTTGCTGTTTTTGAGTAATGGTATAACTGTTGTATGTTTGAAGGAGGAGGGAAAGGTACCAGACTTGAGGGAGGAGTTGAAGGAAAATGTCAGATAAACAGCAATAATAACCACACACATTGGGAAGGCTTCATCCAGCAGTGGGGAGACAAAGGCTGAAGATATACACCACGTTAAGGAAAAAAGGGACCTTTGTATTATCATATCTTCTATATTTCTTGCTCAATCACCATGAAAATGTGCACAATTGTAGGTCTGTTGTGTAGATTAACACTGTATAAGGAGCACAATGTAGACCATCAACTGATGTCACAGAATTATGTCAACAAGTACCAGGTACACTGTGGGAGGTACATGTTCATTAAACGAGAAATAGGAGCTTTTGCTTCGTAGCTCGTAAATGTGTTAAACTGTTTTAATCTAATCTGAAACACTAAGATTACTATAAAGACTGAGTACAAAGTGTATGTTCAATATGTCCTCCTTCTGCTGAAACGCACAAAGACGAGAACGCCGCTGTCTGGTTGCATAATTAATATCGCGCTAATCCAGCTGCTCCCACTCCTGAACGATCGGATTTTACGGTTCTTTTCTGCCCTCCTAGCGACCGTCTTTTATCAGGACCCATATCTTCCTCGCTAAACGCCATTTTGTAACTATGCACGTGATGAGGTCATCACACCGCCACCAACCCCAGAGAACATGTATTAGCTTATCAAATCATTCTTAAATGTAATAATCTTGTGACAGACCTACAATGGCTCACATTTTCACAAGTGATATGCCGAAAAATAACGAGGGGTGTGTGGGTGTTTAAAGTTGCTGAACTGGGCAAAACTATATTATTGGCCACAAATAAGTCTGCAATATTCTATATATAATCATTTAAAAAAAAAACAAGTATGGTGGAATATATTGCAAACATTTTAAAAGGAGATCCAGACTGTCATTATCCCGATATACCCTGAATGTAGTGGCTATTACAGTATTGGCAATTTTATATAACAGTTTATAAGTAAAACAACCCCAATAATGAACAAAATAACATTGTTCACTGATTATCACACTATTCAATGAGCTAGAAAACAATCAATGTGTCACACATCGTTTATATGGGGTCAGTGGAGCACCCTGCATTCACCCAGTGTCTTTTTGGTCAATGTTTGTCTTGCAGTTGATGAGCGATTCACAATAACATCATAATAATAATAATAATATCCAGGGAAGTTTGTAGTGTTTCTTGGTCACACGGCACAGGGAAAGGCCTCCTCTGTGTATGGGATCAGGTAAAAGTCATTAAAAAAAAACCCTATTAGGTTAAATTAGGCACCAACGCTGCCCTGTTGTTGATCGATCAGTGTTGCCATTTTAATGTCCGAAAACACTATTTGTGTATTTGTAGCACTTACAGTATACCAGCATATTCCTGTACAGGCGGTCCTCGGGTTCTCCAACGGAACCCGTTCTGGAAGTAGCGTTGGATAGTGAAACCGGTGTAAAGTGAGTCCCATGTTAATCAGTGGCGGCGAGTCGGATAACGTATTCCGGTGTAGAAAAACAGCCCATAGGGTTGCATTGTAAAACGTTGGGTATGCCATTCGTTGTAAAGTGAAACGCATAACGAGGACTACCTGTACTAATCCTGGATCACTGTGTCGCCTCTTTGAGCAGTATTGGGGTTAGCTAAGGGATGGCTGTGGCAAAAATAGGATTAATCAGCGCATTAATAAAGGCAGTATGCTCGGCTGACTAATCCTAATTCGCCTTGGGACTGTAGGGGTTATATTTATGTGCACCACACATGTAGTATTTTCCCTTCCATGCATTGTTGTCCCCTTTTTGCATGCTAGTCTCTACCTGCAGTGCTGAATAACAGGAGCCGTTCCATTAAGACTGCTAACTCAGGAACGGAGTGAGCCAGCACCCTGATTTTTAGTGTGCAGCCTCAGTGTAACCCCCCAAGCACACACATTAAAAATATAACTGTAAGACAAGTGGAACAAATATTTTTTATTAAAGTGTATTACTGTGTGCAATTTTAAAAGTCAGGACAGGAAACTTTTTCCTGTCCGCCTTTGTAAGTGAATGCATTATGTTATGCATACATGAGCTGGGGGTATTTTCCTCTCCAGCTTCAAAAGCCCCCTGTTGAGGTGATGCCTATGGGTCTAGGGACGTGTGGGAGACGAAAGGCCCCAGAGTCTTAAAGTGGGAGTTAACCGGGATGTTTCTGAGTAGCAGATCCCGTTACTCATCCTGGATATTTCACACCTTGGGACCAAACTCCAGACCTTGTGTCCCCAGAAACGACGGGCCCCTTTTTACTCAGCAGTGCTACCAAGCTGCTCACTGAGCATGCTCAGAGCTACCCGGGCTGGCCTTAGGATTTTCCCACGTTACATGGCAGGCTCTGATAGGAGGAAGATAATTCCTTGCCAATAGGATGAGGCTAATGAAAAACTCCAAGGACCCCTGTCCTTAAAAAGGCCTGTCACCCTCATCCCTGTGGTTGTTACCTGATTTCTTCAAGTGGATAAGATCGAAGTACAGCGGCTGCGATTGCAGAACCCAAGGGGTTATAAACATCGCAACAAGGAAACAAGCCCTGCTTCCGGATTTCGTTAGCCCTGGGGATTCCAGAACGAACCCCAAAGAACCAGAACAAACTTTTTACATTTCAAGGAAATAACGGGCTGGCAACCTGCGCCACTTGCAAAAAGAATGCCATTTAAAAGACTTTATTTCGGTGTTTTTCGTTCACTGGACCATTTATCCCGTTCCCACATTTAAGTAACTGTTTTATTAAGTGTATTCTGAAGTTGTCGTGTGTTTGTCTAGTAAGGAAATAAATTACAATTTATTTTGCTTAATTTGTTTGCTCAATCGAGAATCCCCAAAAAATAAACATTTCTGATAAGTTCCGTCCATCGTGACAATGGCAGAGCCTTCGATACTCAGTCCACAAATAGCATTGTGAGAAGTCCAGGACATGGTGCAGTTGCTCTATGTAGTGTTAATCCTCAAAAAATATATGTTCCCGACCATGGGCGTCCCACCAAGGGGTCTACTCAAGTCATTGTTACGCCACCATGGGGATACCACAGCAAGTGTAAGCTATATGTCTTTATTTTGTCATATAAAATACAGCTCTCCAGCTTATAGCACCCCATTACTTTGCTGGGATATCTTCATCTTATTGAGGGGGCATGACCAATGAATAAACAAAAGTCATTGGTTTCCATAATACAGATCACCGATGTGTCAAATGTCACAATCTCACCACCAAGAACAGGACCAGAGCTAAAAGAAAACCTTTGCTAAAGACTCGACTAAAATCACTGTAGTGCCACCCTTGGGGTATCAAGTCCATTTTTAGAGCAGTTCTGTGGCAAACTGATCATTGTCTCTTCCTCCCATACAATAGGAAGCACAGAGACGGAGGCACGGACATTTCTATTGGTTGGGTGAGGTTGATGCAGTTATTGATCACCCTAAAGTGAGGTTTTCATTCAGTCCCCTGCACTCCAACGCACAATGTACTTTATTATTTTCACACGCCTTTTTCTGGAGTGGCGCGTTTGTGACGCAGGGCATTCACGTTCGCTGCAGGCTCCATCTTGTCTAGCACGAGATTTTTGTTTGGGTTTTGGTACAAAATGCTGCACCCCTGGTGGTTCATCTCTAAGATTCTTGCCCCTGTGGTAATACAGAAGTGGTTTCTGATGCAACACACAGGCAAGGCCAGGACCAGAGGCCAAGATGTCCCAGTTGTTTGTCATTTCTACGTACAACATGTGAGGATGTAATGAACGTAGTAGCCACGGGTGTGAGGTTTTCCACCACTAATGAACTTGCTGGACAGAGGATATATTTATTGTGAATGTAGTTCACAAGCTTTATTCATGTGCTGAAAATCTATAACAACATCCATTCCAAGAAGCGTTGCCCCACCCATGGATTCAGGCTCCCTTCCAAATAGCATGGGATGACTACGCATTTTGGGGGGCGGGGGGGTTGATAACAGCTAAGACTGGGGTTCCTGTTTGTGGGGTTTCTGTATGTTAGTCCTGATCAGGTAACAACATTTACCCCCCCATCCTAAATCAGGAAAATAGATTATACCTGGATGTGGTGTGTGATCAAAGGATCTGCCCAAATATTTGTGACTTCAAAAATAATAATGTAGGAATTGACGAGGGGCCACATCTGATCCTATAGTTACGTGTAAATACCCAGCCCAAAAAGGGGAGAAAACATTGCATCGGAGGGAGGGCCGGTATAGAGCACATTGTCAGTAACTAATCTGCATACTACTATCCCATCATCAATAGCGCAGCCCCAAGCACTGGTAGTGCTACTTTCACCTAATGGGGTCCCCATGAGCAGTATTCGACAAACCTATACATTTGCTCGCCCCGGGCGAGTGGATTTAGCCCCCGGCCGAGTAAATATTGGCCCAACAGCACACGTTTGGTACTAGGTGGCGAGTAGATTTTTTGGTGATTTGTCAACCACTGCCCATGAGCATACAAACAGTCTGATCCCACACAGAGGCAGCAGCCTTTCTGTGTAGCATCCCGTGAGCAGTAACCACGGGTGTACTTCTAGTTATAAGAAACACTACAAAAGTACCACACTAATGTGGGCTGCTTATCACACGTCACCAACACTGAACACGTATACTAATGTGGGCTGCTTATCACACGTCACCAACACTGAACACGTATACTAATGTGAGCTGCTTATCACACGTCACCAACACTGACCACGTATAAACGATGTGGCACATTTATTGTTTTCTATCTCACCGAATAGTGTGATCATTAGTGAATAATGTTATTTTTGTTAATTATTGGGGTTGTTTTGCTTATAAACTGTGTTATATAAAATTGCCAGTACTGTAATAGCCACTATATTCCGGGTATATCGGGATAATGGCAGGCTGGATCTATTTTTAAAATGTTTGCAATATACTCCACCATACTTGTTTTTGACCCAAATTATTATTTACATCCAGTACAATGCAGACCTGTTAGTGTGTACACAACACGATTGGTGTTTAAAGCTGCAGTTCAGGCTCCCGTTTTTTTTTTACTTCAATAGTTTCATGTGGGCAATCTCTACTTACCTAAAGAGCTGCATAGCTGCCGGTCAATCCGTTCTCCGTCTATTGATCGGCGAAGTTTGGCGACATCTTTAAATATGGGGAATGTAAATGGTTGCTATAGCAACAAGCATGCTTGTTAAAATAGAATACAAGAAAATTGGTCTTTCAAAGTTGTTTTTTTTAAAACAGAAAATACTAAAAGTATTTTTTCTGCCTACAGAACTGATTTATTAAAACCCCCCCACACATGCAGGATATTGCATGAACTGCAGCTTTAACAGAAGCAATGTGAGGTTTGCAGCTTCCCAGCATCACATTGGGGTGTCAGTCCTGTGTTTATGTCCTGAGACGGGTTGGAAAGGTCGCTGTTCTAATAAACCCCATATCAAAGTTCGTGAAAGTGCCCCTTTTCAGCTGGTCACTCTCCCCCTCGCACCCTTTGTGCGCTGCTCATTATACATGAACCGTCACGTGGCATTCCCAGAGAAATGATAGGCTCGGAATTCCCAAAATATAGACCCCAGAACTTCTGCCAAAGCATTCGTCCACCCATCACCAAGCTGTGTTCATTCCACGGCACCCGTCTACCCTCATCACCAGGCTGTTTATTCCACGGCACCTGTCACCAGGCTGTGTTTATTCCACGACACTTGTCTCCCCTCATCACCAGGCTGTGTTTATTCCACGGCGCCCATCTCCCCTCATCACCAGGCTGTGTTTATTCCACGGCACCTGTCTCCACTCGTCACCAGGCTGTGTTAATTCCACGGCACCTGTCTCCCCCTCAATACCAGGTTGTGTTTATTCCACAACACTTGTCTCTCCTCATCACCAGGCTGTGTTTATTCCACGGCGCCCATCTCCCCTCGTCACCGGCTGTTTATTCCACGGCGCCCATCTCCGGACTTCAATGTTTACAATTGAAAACGGCCTATATACACCGTATAAACAAATTCTTCAAAGTGCAGGTCTCCTCTAGGACAGAGATACACACAGTGCAGGTCTCCTCTGGGACAGAGATACACACAGTGCAGGTCTCCTCTAGGACAGAGATACAAAGTGCAGGTCTCCTCTAGGACAGAGATACACACAGTGCAGGTCTCCTCTAGGACAGAGATACACACAATGCAGGTCTCCTCTAGGACAGAGATACAAAGTGCAGGTCTCCTCTAGGACAGAGGTACAAAGTGCAGGTCTCCTCTGGGACAGAGATACACACAGTGCAGGTCTCCTCTAGGACAGAGATACACACAGTGCAGGTCTCCTCTAGGACAGAGATACACACAATGCAGGTCTCCTCTAGGACAGAGATACAAAGTGCAGGTCTC
>WSYH01003101.1:0-72575 GCA_036426205.1 Ascaphus truei
GAAACGGCAGTCACAAAAGGAGACCATGGAGCATGAATTCTATGTTCTCACTTACCCATGTGAACAGTCTGCACCCGTCCTTGATGCCCACATTCCTGATGTCCATGCCTCTGCAATGGAGTTGAACGTATCCATTGGGAAGTTCCAGATTCCAAAACTAAAAGAGATATATTGGTCACAAAAAGAGACCACGAAGAGTGAACTCTGTGTCCCCACTGACTCATGTAGAAAGGCTGCACCCATCTTTGATGCCCACATTTCTGATGTCTCTGCCCCTGCATTTGGGTTGAACGCAGCCATTCGGAGGTTCCTTGCAGCACACAATGTACCTGTGGAGTACCCTCTGCCCGCTGACAAACCACCAGAGGTGGGTCACCTTGAGTCCACTTTTCATCAAGGCCTCCGGGAAGAGCCTGGAGGATCGTCCGGAGAACGCTCTCGAGAGGGGGGAGTAATGTCAGGGTCGCCTAGACCTCCTTCCTAGCCATAGCTGCCTTGTCCACTGGGTGTGCTGCTGCCTTCTGTTGGCTCTGGGTTCCTCTGTCTGTCTGTCTTCTTGTTGCTCCTGTCTCTGTCCTTATAGCTTGCTTCCTGTCTGTTGCTTTTGCCTTTGCTTGAAGTCAGACTCCTTATGCACATGCTTCTGATTCCTGATCTGTTCCAGTACCTGTACCTGTATTATAGAAGTCTGTTCACAGTAAAAGCCCTTGCTGGTAATCTGGCTTGTCCCTGTTTGTTCCTGTTCTCAGTCCCTGCCCCCAGACCTGTCCTGCCCCGCCTGTCCTGTTCCAGTCTCCTCGTTGCCGACCTCTGCTTGTTACCTGACTTCGCTACCTGCCGCCTGCCTCGGACCCCTGCTTGTTACCTGACTTCGCTACCTGCCGCCTGCCTCGGACCGCTGCTTGTTACCTGACTTCGCTACCTGCCGCCTGCCTCGGACCCCTGCTTGTGACCCCTACTTCGCTTCCTGCTGTTCCGGCCACCGAGATCCTACCCGCCACAGGAGTCTCCCGTGACAATAAGTGTTTCTTGCCCAACAATCTAGTGTTTGTTGTTTTTATATTTATTTTTATTCATTGTATTAAACTGCTATCTTATTTTGCATACCTTATCAGTGATTTTTTGTTTTTAGTTGCACTATGATCTTTTTCTCTTTTTTTCTACTATGTTGTCGTCTTTTATATTTGTTTGTTTGAGACTACATTGAATATACTTCCTTGGAACTCATCCCAGCTTTTTGACTTGGACTATATTCGGTCAGACATTTATTTCTTTGAGGCGCCGGTTTATGTGTTTTTACTGTGTATATTGGTTTGTGTGACCTATTTTTTTCCTGGCTGCCTCCACTCCAACATTTGAGGGTGTATTCGTATATGTTAGTTGCTTAATTGTCACTATTTTTTTTAATATTAATTGCATTAGCGCTGTTCCCACTGCCCTTTCCCTTTATCAACAACACAATATACTCACCAGGCTTTTCAGGTTGTGGGGCCGGTGGTTTTCTTGTTCTGGATTTGCATTTCAGCGGCGACTTTTGGGCTTCTAACGCTTTGGTGTCGGTGCATTTTTGAAGCTGTGAACAATGTCCTCAGTATTAAAAAGTTTTTATAATAGACAGCAGCATTTAAAAATAAAAAATAGCTACACAATTATTGTGGCTGCATGCCCCTATTGTTGGCTATAAAAAAGTGTAATAAAATGAATAGAAACACTCTCTTAGCCAACTTCGATATATAATTACAGCCTTAATCTATAAAGTTTTAAATAAGTTCAAAACATGTCTATAGTGTTAGTTTTAAATATAATATCGATACATTATCATTCATACCCCGTTTTTGATTTGTCATTATGGATGGTTCAGGGATGTGTTGATTGGTCGAACGTTTGACAGAGCGTACACCGTTTTCCGTACCCACCTTGATTTGTTCTGTACGACATAAAAGCCCGCATACAGGCGGTTATTCATGTACACAGGCGACTTTAAAAGTAAAAAAAGTATCTGCCTCTGTTTTTATATAAATACGCACCCGCGGTGACCTGTTTTCCACCTCGCCATTCTAGATCTTCATATAAGTGTGTATAATCGTCATTAACCAACCGCTCGGCTTTAAGTGCAGCAGCTAAAACTACATGAAAGAAAATTACAAAAAAATTAAAATAAATATATATATATTTTTTCTAAAAATGTATAAAAACAGTCTAAGCGTTTAGTATGTTAGCATAATAAATAGCACCGGCTTAAGCGGTCTCTGTAGATTCTTACATTCTTGGTCTGCCTCTGTGGAACTCCCCTGTGTATTTTCGTCAATATTTGTTTGGAAGCGGTCAGCCTGCATGTATTATAAAGTACAATCAATTCTAGGCCTTTAAATATTGTCATTAAAACGCATTCAATATAGGCTAATAAAAAAATGGAAAAAAAAACAAAACCATTCAATGCTATTAAAATACACTAAATATCATGATATAAAATATTATATGACGTTTTTAGTTCCTATATTATCACGGGGGCCACATTTTAGAAAAATAAAATACATTAAATGCTAATTTGAAAAGACATATATGAATAAAACAATACACTCAATATACGCTAATAAAAAAAAAAGGCCCTGTATATTACATAAAGACTACATAAAAATACATTCAGTGCCATTAAAATACACTAAATAGCAGGCTGTAAAATAATATATCACGGGTTTAGTTATATTATATCACGGTTTTAGGTATAATATATTACGGCCTTAGACGCTATAGGCTGTACTATATTATCAACGGGGCCACTTTTTAGAAAAATAAAATACATTAAATGCTAATTTGAAAAGACATATATGAATAAAACAATACACTCAATATACGCTAATAAAAAAAAAGGCCCTGTATATTACATAAAGACTACATAAAAATACATTCAGTGCCATTAAAATACACTAAATAGCAGGCTGTAAAATAATATATCACGGGTTTAGTTATATTATATCACGGGTTTAGGTATAATATATTACGGCCTTAGACGCTATAGGCAGTACTATATTATCATGTAGTGATCCCCTAGATCAACACAAAAAGGATCTGGAGGCTTTGCTTGACACTGGCTTGAAAAGTAAAGCAATCACTGAAGAAGAGGCAGCATATTTATTCATACCACACCCACGTACACCTTTATTTTATACCCAAAATACACAAACACCTCACAGCACCACCGGGTAGACCTATTATTTCTGGAATTTCATCTTTATCTTCTAATTTATCTCAATTTATTGATTATCATTTACAGCCCTATGTAGTTCATAGTAAATCCTATCTAAGAGATACGACCCATATCCTCCAAATCCTTAAGGATTTAAAGTGGCAGCCCAATTATATATTGGTAACAGCAGACGTAAAGTCACTGTATACGATCATAGACCATGAATTGGGCTGCAGGGCGATATCTCAAAAATTGGAGTCAACCACTCATTTGACATCTGCTAAAAAACAATTTTTGGTTGACAGCATTTATTTCATTTTAACACATAATTATTTCACTTTTAACTCACAATTCTATAATCAGGTATGTGGAACCGCAATGGGCACCAGGTTTGCCCCAAGTTATGCAAATCTTTTTATGGACAGTTGGGAAGAAGATTCCATTTGGAACAACTGTCCATATGGGGCAGACCTGGTGCTCTGGAAACGTTATATAGATGACGTAATATTCATCTGGTCCGGCGGTGACACCAAATTACAAAACTTTTTTTCTTATTTGAATAATAATGATAAACACTTACAGTTCACTTTCAACCATAGCACAGAGCACATTGATTTTTTAGATTTGCATATTTATGTCACCAATCACACCCTTCACACCAAAACATATTTCAAGCCAGTGCAGGCTAACACCTACTTGAGAGCTGACAGTTCTCATGATTCATTGTGGATAAAGAATATACCAAGGGGTCAGTTCCTCCGCCTGAGACGTAATTGCTCTGATATTAGGGACTTTGCGTCTCAGGCCGAGGAACTGAAGTGCAAATTCCTAAGTAGGAATTACCCTGAGCATCTTTTGGATGAGGCTATAGAACAGGCTACCAACCTGAGGAGAGAAGATCTTCTTGTTTATAAGAAAAAAGATCCAAAAAATAATTTCTTTGATAAGGTGCCATTTATTACACAATATAACGGCATGGCACCAAAGATTAAAAAAATAATCAGTAAACATTGGCCAATTCTCTTGAGGGACAATGTTCTAGCTGGAATTCTACCCATGAAACCACCAAATTATATTTACTAGGGCATCAAATCTAAAATCAAAAATAGCCCCTAGCTGTCCACTTATTCATCTAAAAGAAAACAGAGCTATGACAGACAAAGGTTTTTTTAAATGTTCAAAGTGTACGGCATGCGCATACAGTAATAATGCAAAAGGATTTAAAACAAACGTTACAAAGAAGGAATATCCTATCAAGTCACATATTAATTGTCATATGTGTTACGTTATATATTTACTCCAATGTCCTTGTGGCCTGCAATATGTGGGAAGGACCGGAAGAACATATCAAAGGAGAGTATACGAACACATATACAACATAAAAAGAGGACTGATAACTCATAGCGTATCTCATCATTTCCTCACACATCATGATAAAAACCCTAGCGGTCTCAAATGTCAAGCTATTGAGACTATTCCTGCTAGTGTAAGAGGTGGTGATAGATTACAAAGATCCAGTATGCGTGAGGCATACTGGATATATGAGCTCAAAACATTATCCCCGCTATAAGCTGTACTATATTATCACATGTGCAACCTTTTAGAAAAATAAATACATTGTCTGTTATTTTGAAAAGACAGACATGAATAAAACAATACATTAAATATTATGTTTACTCACCATGGCCGTTATATTCAGAGCACTGCTATGCACAGCCTGGATAGGCGGAATCTCAAGAGCAATGGGTTAGAGACAGAAGAATTTCAAAGCAGCCTCTTAAATAGTTTTTTTCTTGAGGGTCTAACATTTTGTAGCTCCACCTTCAAGGGATAGGGTGTCTGACCACTCCTCTTGGGGCTGTCTTGTTCTGTGTTTAAAAGTTTTAATTATTATAAGGTCTGTTTATAGGCAACAGTTCTGGTTTATTAAATATATATATATTTATTTATTTTTGCTCTAACTTATCTATATTATCAAAGTCCTGTAAAAGACAATAAAAATAAAAATAAACCGAGGCATTGTAGGCATTGTATAATATAATTAGTCTTTTATTACACAGTACACATCAGGCACATGTTTTTAAAAAAATGGCATTATATATTTTTATAACAGGCCACACAATTCTGTGAACAGTCAATGTGTACATATCGACGCTTTAAATGTCTCATACGCTTTCTCACAAAATTAGCGACTATGCGGTCATTTTTTTTTAAATCATTAGTGAAACTTTTTAAGACCTCTTCAAATGTTAAACCTTTACACATATGATGAATGAAAAAAATACAAAATTCACCACAAACAGACGACAAAGTATCTTGCAATTGTGCGTTCTGAAACGTTATGCGTTTCACGTTCGTGTTTAAAAAATGTAAAATTTCTTTAGGAAAAAGTTCACTTTTTGGTGATAATCCGTATGAGTCGAAAAAATGTCCAGAACCTTCTGTATCAAAAAAAATCGCCGACCAGTGTTCACCAGGCCCGTTATGAGGATGTGTATTTATGATGAAGCCAGCTGGTGCACTTGTCAGCGCGCGACGGGGTAATAAATCGCAGGGGTAAACTCCTTGAAACATTCCACGGGTGTATCGATCGGCGCTTAAAAGCTGCGTTATTTGAACGGTATTCATTCTTTTTTTATTCAGAGATAGTCATATAACACTTCCCTTCTCTGGTTTATCTCAATAACGTTATCAAAAACGCTGTACACAATAATATTAACGGTTCTATCCAGAGCCCTTGAAAAACGTATTTCAGCCCTCATGTTTCCATTGCGAATTAGTGAAAAGTGTCCACCGCGCTCCTGATCAGGTGACAAATCAAACGCAAACAGCGTGTACCCCTCAACATACTCTTCACGATTAATGAGAAATCCAGCGTCTGCATTTTGTTTACCGGCAATTTGTACCAGTGCCATGTATTCTCTAATAGAATTAGAATTCTCAAAGTCTGGTTGAAACGGTTTGTCGGTATTTGTTCGCCGTCTAAATACAGTGCTGCAAAATTCACATGGTTGTGTTTGAAACAAAGGGGTTTTTTATCGTAAGCACCCGAAAAAGCGTCATTATCAACGAATCCTACAATTACCAGTTTGGGTAACTGACCCAAAAACAGGTTTTCTAGATTGCATACACGGCTTCCGACAGCGATGTTATAAATTTTCATCCCCACACGGTCAATAGTGTATTTTGCGTTGCCGTTTAAAAGACCCTGCGCATGACCTATGCGTACTGCTGGCGCAATTTGAACCCTTTTGACAAACAGCGATGCGTTTAGAATTTGAATCTTAAACGGCTCAGCCTCAGCAGACATTAAACAAAATGTATCTTTATTTCTAGTGAGTTTAATTTTTAAGTCCAGACCGTTCAGTATAAGCTTCTCTTGAAAAAATATATCGCTATGTAGATGACCTAGTAATTTTACGGCTTTACCACACTCTGTCATTTGGGCGCGTTTTGTAAAGCCCTGGTTATCAGCCCCCACTGTGCGGGTTTGGTGTTGCCCTGCTGTATCCTTGTAAAATAAGCCGGTGATAAACTGCGTGGATAATGCATCAGCACTATAGTTCAGAATTGTTTCAATATACGCCCGATATGCGTACAGATTATTGGATTGCGATATGAGTCTGTCCCCCAAAGTCACATCTAACTGATTGAAAAGTGTTGCTATTGGATAATTGATTAGACTCACGCGTGCTCCATCAGCAATCGCTGTTTGACGA
The DNA here is from genome assembly GCA_036426205.1 of Ascaphus truei. NCBI lineage: Eukaryota > Metazoa > Chordata > Amphibia > Anura > Ascaphidae > Ascaphus > Ascaphus truei. Next base: position 6,907 of record WSYH01003101.1, read on the forward strand.
TCTTACATGTAATGTAAATCAAAGTATTATTGAGGTCGAAATAATGTTCCCCGCTGCCAGAGATATAAAACTCCAACGGAGCCGTTTCTGAAAGGGCGGCCAGTGGCTGTATTTCCACATACAGACTTTTTGAAGTGAAACTTCTTTAGTGGCACCTCATTCGAACTGGGGCAAAAATGGATTGTGGAGACAGAAATGAAACGGATGTGACGTCAGTGCTGGCAGTTGAGGCCGGGCTGTGTTCTGGCTCAGCCCGACCCCAACACTGACATCCCACCTGCTCAAAAAATCAAATGCGGCGGCGGCGGCGATAGCCGCCTGCGCCGCTCCTAATGGCCGCCGCGCACCCCCCACACGGCCGCTGACATATGCGGCAGCGGCGATAGCCGCCGGCGCCGCTCCTAACGTTCCCCGCCCACTGCCCGCTTCCATGCCGCGCATGCGCAGTTGCCATGGCGCCTCTGACTCCAATCACCGCGGGAGGAGTGGGGAGGGGGTGGCGCGCAGCCGCTATCTGCCCCAGGCGGGTGCAGGGCAAGCAGCACACTGACCTGGTGCTCCTGCAGGTCTTCCCGCAGCGCCGGCAAGCTCACGGCCACTGTTCCCCGCCCGCTGCCATGCGCGCATGCGCAGTTGTGATGGCGCCGCTGACGGACGCCACACATGCACAGAAGTGTCTGGCAGCGGCGCCGTCCAACCCACACGCTCCCGTTTGCCCCACACGGCGCCATTCCGCCCTCCACTGAAGCGGTGGCACACGGCACAACCCGCGCAGCACAGGGGCTCGGCGCCGGGGGCACGCTCCTGCTGCTGGAAGAAAGGGTGACCCGGGTGGGCCGGGCAGCGGAAGGGGGAGGGGTGTGTGTTTGTGTATGTATGTGTGTCAGTCAGTGTCTGTGTGTGTGTGTGTGTGTGTGTATATGTATGTGTCAGTCAGTCAGTCCGTCAGTGTGTGTGTGTGTATGTATGTGTGTCAGTGTGTGTCAGTGTGTGTCAGTGTGTGTGTGTGTGTGTGTGTGTGTGTGTGTGTGTGTGTGTGTGTGTGTGTGTGTGTTGTGGGTTGTGTGTGTGTGTGTGTGTGTGTGTTGTGTGTGTGTGTGTGATGTGTGTGTGTGTGCGGTGTCAGTCAGTGTGTGTGTGTATGTGTGTCATTCAGTGTATGTGTGTCATTCAGTGTATGTGTGTCAGTCAGTGTGTGTGTATGTGTGTGTGTCAGTCAGTCAGTGTGTGTGTGTGTGTGTGTGTGTTGTGTGTGTGTGTGTGGGGGTGTGTGGGGAGCGTGGGAGTGGTCTGGTGTGGGTGTGTGTGGTGTGTCAGTAGTGTGTGTGTGTGTCAGTTCAGAGTGTGTGAGTCAGTGGTGTGTGTGTGTGTGTGTGTGTGTGTCATCAGTGTGTGTGTGTCAATCAGTGTGTGGTGTGTGGTGGTGTGTGTTGTGTGTGTGTGTGTGTGTGGTGTGTGGGTGTGGGTGTGTGTGTGTGTGTGTGTGTGTGTGTATGTGTGTGTGTCAGTCAGTGTATGTGTGTCAGTCAGTGTGTGTTTATGTGTGTGTGTCAGTCAGTGTCTGTGTGTCAGTCAGTGTGTGTGTGTGTATGTATGTGTGTCAGTCAGTGTGTGTGTATGTGTGTCAGTCAGTGTGTGTATGTGTGTCAGTAGTGGTGTATGTGTGTGTCCAGTCGTGGGTGTCAGTCAGTGTGTGGTGAGTGGGGGTGTATGTGTTGTGTCAGTCAGTGTGTGTGTGTGTAGTGATGTGTAAGTAAGTGTGTTGGTGTGTGTGGTGTGTGTGTGTGTGTGTGTGTGGTTGTGTGTGTGGGTGTGTGTGTGTGGTGTGTGCTGTGTGTGTGTGGTGTGGTGTGTGTATTGCGTGTCAGGTCAGTGTGTGGTGTGTATGCGTGTCAGTCAGTGTGTGTGTTATTGCGTGTCAGTCAGTGTGTGTGTGTATGCGTTGTTGTAGATCAGAGGTGTGTGTGTGTATGCGGTGTCCAGTCAGTGTGTGTGTAGTGTATGTGTGCAGTCAGTGTGTGTGTATGTGTCCAAGTAAGTGTGTGTGTTATTTGTGTGTCAGTCAGTGTGTGTGTGTAGTGTCAGTCAGTGGGTGTGTGGTATTCATGGGTGTGTGTCTGCTGGTTGACAGCCACAGGGCAGGGTTTGAACATTGCGACCACCTCCTCCCCCCCTTCCGCAAATCTGCGTACCCCCCCCCCCACACTGACTTACACACATACATACACACACACTGACTGACACACAGACACAACACCACAACAACACACACACACACACCGCACACACACACCACACACACAACACACACAAACACACCCACACACACAGCACACACACTGACCACATTGCACGGACACAAACTGACTGACACACATACACACACTGACTGACACACATAAACACATGACTGACACACAAATGACACACAGCACACACCACACACAATACGTACACACACTTACATACATACACACACAATGAGCGACACACATACACACCATGACTGAAACACATACACACAAGGAATTCACACTTAGTGCAAATAGCTAATACAGGGGATGTGTGCCGAGAACGCGCATTATAAGTCAAATTTATTTGCGTTTTGTCAATGAAATTGTATTTTGATTTTTAATTAAAACATCACCAACACAAATACAATTTCTGTGACAAAAGTCAAAGAAGTTTCACTTACTATGCGCGTGCACAGCACACACAGCTTTTTTTTTGAGAGCCTGGTTACCCCCCTACCAAAAAATAGCATTTTAATGGAAAAGTGCTGGGTTGTTTTTTTCTATGCTCGTCTGTGTAGGCTGTATTTCAAAGATATCCAGTTCAGATTTAGCGCATTCTATGGAATTGGTGTGAATAAACGCCATGATGAAATAACTTTTTTTTTGTCTTGTCAAATGAATCAAAAGATGTCGTTTAAGTTCCGTTGCGAGGTTTTTTTCTTCTTTCTGACGTTGCGACTGCTCTTTTTGATTTGATAACGTGCTGTGCTGGGTGGGAATGCAGCGCTGCACTTGCGTTTGCCTTTATCACTGCTTCTACTCATGTACACGAGACCGGACCCATCTTGTGCTGCACCACCCATTTTATTCGTCACCGCGGTTGAAACACGCCCCACAACGTCTCTAGCGATATTTAGTGCGGCAGTTTTTACATGAGGTTTTACAATATCAAAGCCGCGTCTGAATAACGGCACCGCCCGTCTAAACAGACTGCGGAAAACGCCTGCTAATCCACGGCCGAACATATAAGGGCTCCCATGAAAACCCTGTAAGCCATTTCCCGCTTGTGCTCTATAGTACATACTGTAAACCTGTGGCTCTCCATAATTTTTAACAGCCACCATGTTGCCGGCTGAAAGTGTAGTTTTACAATGGACTTCCCGTACTTGAATGAGACATTCTTATTTTGGTCGTTCTTTATCTCGATTGTAATGCAATCGATGTGATATTTACTGACGGGTATGTAATCAGGTTTTATGTAGCGCTGAATAATGATATCATTATTATTGCCGGTGATTTCAACGGTACGCAGTAGTGGAACAAAACTGTGACCTACGCGTTGATGCATAATGATGTACAAACAAATATTGTATAAAAGCCATTTTTTATATCTGCACATATTTTAGCCCTTTTTTCAATTTTATCGATGTTATTAGAATCCATGCCTAGAATGTTCATCATACGTTCTGTGGCTGTAAAACGTTATGTGCCCACAACAGACACTGTTCTTTCAAAGTCATCATATTTCAATTTCACTTTGCTGCTGACCATCGCCTCATTAATAGACCTAACCAATTCATTAATATCACTATAATAACCCGCTTTAACCATGAAGTTTGATTTAATGGCGTTTAGCGGCGCGACATGTATTGTGCTGTCTGGCACATATCATATCTGCGGACTTAGTTGTATTACAGACACGTTACCGTCCACGTTTTCAAATGTATTCCAAGTATGCGGATACTGTACTTCTGTTAAAGCAACCTCCCATTCACCTTTTAAAATAATGAGCTTGGCTAGTTTTGTCGTATAATTAGAAATGTCATTTTGGGGGAACGTTTCGTATGACGCATTACTAGGCAACGTTACATAAAATGCAATATCCTCCATGGCGGCGTATTTTTACAAACGAGTTAGTTGTGCTTTTTCTATCCAGCTGTTGAATTTTGTAGGGTATCCCCACCATTTAACGTAGTAGACGATTTTACGCCTTACGCTTTTTTGTTTTAATATCTTCTCAATTCTGTAAATGCGATTTAAATTCTTTGGTATTTTTTGTATCTCTTCAGCGTAGAATGAGCCTTCTATGGCCTCACCAGCCCTATCTGTAAGCTTATACAGAGGTTTTACGCCTTTCGTGCGTACATCAGCAATAATAAATATTTCATCTGTAAAACACTGTTCATAACCCTTTGTAAAAACGCCTTTATACTTTGATATCCGAACGTGGTCTCCAATTTTTAAAAGCGGCTTAAGTTTCTTAGAACTCACATGTGTCCCATAAATAATCTTCCAAACGGTGAGAGAATTCGCTTGTGTTACATCCTTTGGCGCACACTTAATGGTGCGATGTGGCATGTGGTTATAGCTGTATATTAAGTCTGATAACACATCGCTGTACCGGTGCGTATTATGAGCTGTGAAAAAGCACCACATTTTCGTTTTTAATGTCCTATTAAAGCGTTCAACAACGGCGGCCTTGACTGAACTGCCAGAAATGAAACTGATAATGCCATATTTTTTGAGCAGTAAATTAACATTCTTATTCAAGAATTCTTTACCCCCGTCAGTTTGTAACTTTTGAGGCACGCGGCCCTCTAAGAAAATTTCCTGCATTGCAGCAGCGATGCTTAACCCGGTTTTATTTTGCAACAATTTCGCCCAGGCGTATTTTGACAAAATATCAATAACCGTCAGTATGTAGCGGGCGCCGTCATTAAACTTGGCAAAATCAATCATTGATATGAGGTCCGTCTGCCATTGCGAATCCACATTAGAAACGCAAATCATATTCCTTTTGAATTTTTTTCGCGCTGGTTTGTATAACGAATAGACATCTTGATCTGAAAGATAATTTTTGACCGTTGCATTTGAAATACTGTATTTTTGTGCTGCATTATTTAAACTCTGTATGCCGCCAAAGGAACCCGGCGTTTTCGGCGTGTAATATATTTTTCGTAATTGTGCATCCTTTTTTTGATCTTGTATGGCTGTGCATTCTTTAATAGTGTTTCATAAATCAATATAATGTTTCTATGATCCTTTCCGCAGCTGTTTAAAGCGTTACTGTTAACCTGTTGAACCTCACATAAGTTATCACTCAGGATAGCCAAACAGTGAAAATAATCATGATTATTGCTTTGTTTCTCCTGATAAGCATATCAATCAGTAATTATTCACAATGCCGGAATAATGCCCCCCCTCTGCCATTGAGGATGTTCACACGACACCGCTGTTCTCAATTAACACTGCATGTGTTTGTCTGGTCTGTCATTGTGCCCACCCCCTCGGCCATTGAGGATGTTGATTCAACTGCTATCCCCCGCATTGAAATGTTTATTTACTTTTTTTTTTTTTTTTTTTACTTGTAAATACGCCTTGTAATTAATTCATGCTTGAAACTGTTGTAGCTTTTAAAAATAAATAAATATTTTTGACTCATACACTTGTGCTTTTTATTTTTATATAGCCCCTGTTGCGGCTAACACATGTACAGACTCTATACAAATAAAAAATATATAAAAAGAGTTTATTCTCTTAAAACAGTATTCTGTCTGAATTTAAAAAAATGTAGTCTTTTGAAATGCCTTATTTACTTTTTTACTTGTAAATACGACTTGTAATTATTTCATGCTTGAAACTGTTGTAGCTTTTAAAAATAAAATAAGTATTTTTGACCCTTATACACTTGTGCTTTTTTTAATTTTTATGTATTCCTGTTGCAGCTAACACATGTACAGACTCTATACAAATAAAAAAAAAAAGAGAGTTTATTCTCTTAAAACAGTATTCTGTCTGAATTTAAAAAAAATGCTATGCCCTCTTTTCAACGTCTTTTGAAATTTTCTGACATGCGCACTGCGTTATTTCAGAATAAACATGTCCAGACTTGCCCGTATGAAAAAAAAACATGTTCGGGCATGTCCCAAACGCCTATAAACAAGCCCAGACATGCCCCGCATATGTATACGCCCCCTCCAATCTACGTCAACAGTACGCACCAATCACAAAAAAAAAGAATAAAAAATACACATCATAATAAAAAATTGGCGCAGGGGGCGTCAACCACGTTTTTTTGGCGCAAGGGGTGTTAGCCACGTTTTTTTGGCGCAGGGGGCGTCAACCTCAAAAAATTGGCGCTGGGGGGGGCGGATACGGACGGGGCGGGACCGAATACGGAAGGGGCGGGACATGTGGGCGGGGTTATGGCCAAAGGGGCGGGGATTAGAGCAAAAGGGGCATGGCACCTGTCAAAAAAGTTTGACATAATGTATGCCTCCCTACTACTGACCAACCCTGTATGTAAAAAAAATAAACCTGTCCTATACATTTAAATACATAAATACCACCCACCCCCCCCCCAAAAAAACACACACATACAGTACAATAATGGGCAAAATAACTATTATCCAGCAAAATACATTTTAAAAATAGCAATACAAGCATTTCCAAAACAATAATTTCTTATAAATAAGAGAGTGTGGGGGAGAGAGAGAGAGAGAGTGTGGGGGAGAGAGAGAGAGAGAATGTGGGGGGGGATGAGAAAGGAGGTGGGGGAGGGGGGGGGAGGAGAGAGAAAGTGCGGGAGGGGGAGGAGAGATGAGGAAGGGCAGAGAGAGCGGTGTGGGGGTGGAGACGAGAGAGCACGTGATGTTGTGGGGGTGAGGTAGAGAGTGTGGGGGAGCAGCGAAGAGTGGGGGAGGATGAGTGGGTGGGGAGGGGAGAGGAGAGCGGGGGGGAGAGGAGCGAGGTAGAGGGTCGGGGGCGAGAAGAGAGGGGGAGGGGGAGCAGAGACGAAGCAACAGAGAGATGTGGGGGTGGGAGAGGAGAGTGGGGGGGGGACTAGAGAGAGGAGTGTGGCGGGGGGAGACGAGAGGAGTGAGGGGGGGAGAGAGAAAGGGGGGGGATATGGGGGGGGGAGAGAGAGAGGGCGGGAGGAGACGAGGTGGGGGGAGAGCGAGGAGAGTGTGGGGGGGGGGAGAGGGGGGAGGGAGAGAGTGGGGTGGAGAGGGAGAGAGTGGGGGAGGAGAGGGGAGAGAGTGGGGGGATAGGGAGAAGTGTGGGGAGGGAGGGGGAGAGGGAGGAGACGGTGGGGGGAGGGAGAGAGTGGGGGAGGGTAGAGCGGTAAAGGAGAGTGGGGGAAGATGGGTAGAGATAGTGGGGGGGAGAGGGAGCGAGTGGGTGAGAGAGAGAGGAGGGGGGGGAGGGAGGGCAGTGGGGAGAGGAAGGTGGGGAGCTGGGGGGATAGGGGGCGGCTCTGGGGGGGCGAGTAGCGATGAGTTTTTTTTTTGGGCGAGAGCGCGATGCTGGGCCGTGCAGTGGAGTGGGCCGCGGGGCGCTGACTCCGATGGGAGACAGAGACGAGATGCGCGTGAGAGCGGGAAGGGAGACTGCTGCCTGAGAGGACGCTGGCACTGCTGAGTAGGTGATGTGACTGCGCTGGCCGCTGGATGCGACCTGAGACGTCTGGGTAAGTCATGACTGACTGCATTGGAATAGGTGACTGACTGAAGACTGCCACTGGTGTCAGGTGCCACTGACACTACTGGACTGCACTGCTGATGACGGAGGGAACCTGCCGAGCTGACTCTGCTGAGACGGACGATGAATTTGGGAGTGATACGGGGATGGCACTGCTGGACTGTGGTCTGGTGCGTAGTGCTGCTTTGATGCTGGGTAGGCCTCATGACGTGAGTGTCACATCGACCTGCCACACTCGGCGCGTGGTGCTTGGTGCTGCACTGAGCGGGGTAGGTGCAGACTGCGAAGTGGACTGGCGTTGGGGGAGGCTAGTAATGCAGCCTTGACCTCTGCCTGACGCTTGGTCGGTGAGGCTGATCGGATGAATCTGGAGGGGTGGAGTGTGGACTGACATGTGGGTGGTGGGTAGGTGACTGACTGGGGTGGTGCGGGTATGGTGACAATCGATGATGACTGAAGACTGGTTCGGGTTATGTGATGACGACTGGGGGTAGGGATGAGTGGAACTGAACTGACGAGGGTAGGTGACTGATTGAATGACTGCACTGACCTGCCTGACGAACTGAACTGACTGGTGTAGGTGAATGAATGGGTAGGATGACTACAACGCTGCATGAATGTGGGTAGAGTGACGACTGATGTAGGGTAGGAATACTGACTGACTGACATGACTGATGGGTAGGTGACTGGATGACTGGGTAGGGGTGACTGACTGATGACTGGGTCAGTGACGGACTGACAGGGTGGTTTGGAGGAGGGGTGGGGTGGGTAGGTGGATGACGGGGTGGGTGGGGGGTAGGTGACCTGACTGACTGGACGGTGGGGTTATGTGATGGACTAGACCTGGTGGGTAGGTGACTTTACTGGACTGACATGGGTAGGGCACTCCTGACTGGGTGGGTGGGTAGGTGACTGACTGACTGGGGTGGGTGGTGTAGGTGATGACGATTGGTGGGTAGGTAGGTGACTGACTGGGTGGTGGATGCTAGGTAGGTGCTGCTTGGTGGGTAGGTAGGTGAACTGTACGGGTGGCGTGGGTAGTAGGTGCGACTGGTGGGTCGGGTGATGACTACTTGTGGTCTCTCTCCCCCTACCCTCCCCTCCCCCCGACAAACACACAACACAAACCACCACTCCCCCCACCCCCACACCACACACACACACAACAAAACACACACACCACCAAACACACAAACAACACACACAGAACACACACCACACACACACACACACACACACACACACACACACATACACACACACACACTCTTTCCCCCCCCTACACACACACACCTACCCCCACCCTACTACGTGGATCGCTGTGGTCTCTTGGTCTCTGTGACAGCGAGGAGGGAAGGGCAGGCCGGTGTCGCTCCTCTGGCCGGCGGCTGTCGCTGCGGGTTCACGGGTGGCAGTGAGTGATCCGGACACAGGGGAGAGTGGGGGGGCTAGTGATGCTGCTGTCACCGGGAGGGGGGGGACAGAGAGTGGGGTGAGTGAGATCAGGAGTGAGTGGGGAGATTTGGGGTGTCGTGGGGGGTGATTGGGGTGTCGGGGGGGTCACAAAGGCCGGGAGAGATTGGGGGTCACGGAGGCCGGGAGAGATTGGGTGGTGAGGGGGTCATGAGGCTGGGAGATATTGGGGTGAGGGGGGGTCACGGAGGCCGGGAGGGGGAGAGATTGGGGTGAGGGGGGAGGGGGGGGTCAGGAGGCAGGGAGATATGGGGTGGGGGGGTCACGGAGGCCAGGAGAGATTGGGTGAGGGGGGGTCACGGAGGCCGGGGGAGAGATTGGGGTGAGGGGGGGGGTCACTGAGGCCGGGAGAGATTGGGGTGGGGGGGGGGGAGGGCGGATGGCCCGATGGGAGGGGGGGGGCGACAGATGGCCTGCAGGGGCCGGCGCAGATAGGCGTGGAGGGGTTGGCTGCCAGAAGGGGGAGGAGGGGAAGCGTCTATGAGGTGGAAAAGCTGGAGAGAAGCGGGGGAGGAGCGAAGGTACTGCTCAGAGAGCCGGACGGCGGGGTAATCTCCCCCAAACACACATGAACCGCCTCCTTTTTTTTTTTTCCTCCAGAGCGAGCGCGGGAAAAAACAGAGCAGCGCGACGCGGGAGAAAAACAACAGCACGAGCGCAGGAAAAAACAGCAGTGCGAGGCGGGAAATTTAAAAAACCACAGTTGTGCTGCGGCCAATATTTGATCGCCCGGGGGTTAAATCCAACACCCGTGGGCCTGTGCTATTGTGTTAAATGTATATAATTGGTAGTGAGCACGTATATATATATATATATAGTGCAGAATAAATGAGTTCTTCAGTATTAGGTGATACCTTTTTTATTGGACTAACAATTTATGTCATAGGACAAGCTTTCGAGAGTTCTCCTCTCTTCTTCAGGTCTTGCAATACTGATATACAAAGATTCAATGGCTAAAACAGTGTTTTAGCCATTGAATCCTTTGCACATCAGCACTGTTGACCTGAAGAAGTGAGGAGAACCCCCGAAAGCCCGTCCCACGACACAAATTGCCAGTCCAACAAAAAAGGCATCACCCAACACTGAAGAACCCATCCACTCTGCACCATCGCAACTGGACTCTCGAAAGCTTGTCCTATGACATAAATTGTTAGGTATCACCTAATACTGAAGAACTCATTTATTCTGCACTATCGCAACTGGACTAACACGGCTATTTTCTGCTTTATATATATATTATATAGCCGCTAGGGTAATGAAGTGGGCTGTAAATGCATTTTTCATGCCTCGGATGATGCCGGGGGCTCTGGTGCTGGTATTAAAGGGTATCAGCTCCGGAGACCCCCAGCATCAATCCCAGGCAGGAAAAAGGCCTGATTTTTCTAAGTGTCGCCCTTGCCGATGCTTCTCCCCCACCAACTTGCCAACTTGAGTTGCTGTGACAGATTGGCGTGAAAATCTCCATTCTAGAGCGGTGAGTAGCGGCAAAACGCTGCTCGGGGCTACTAGAATTGAGCGGGTTTGAAAACAAGTGCCTTTTCGCCTCGCCTCTGGCGGAAAAAAAAAGCCCCAAGAAACATGGCATTTTTTCACTTTTCGCCAAGTTCTCTGGGCTTACTGAATCGTGGTAGTCATTTTTGGTGCAAAACGGGCAAAAAGTGCCTTTTTGCCGCTTAGTGCATAACCCCCTCAATCTCCCACTTGCCCAGTGGAGAAACAAGTTATATCTTGGGAATTTGGGGATTGAAGGAATATTGATTTTCTCAAAGGGACTTCCCAGTTGAGGCAGTATAAAAAAATGAAAAAAAAAAACTGAGCAGACATTAGGAAGGCCAAAGCACCCAATTGGCTGTATCTGTTATTTGTAGACATGAATCTTTGACTGTTTTGTTTGGGCTTGGCTTGGCTAAGATATGTCTTATTAAAGACTATCTCCAGTATAACCTGTATCCCCTTTATATCCTGTAAGTAATAATTATGCTCAGAAGCCCTCACCATCTACCTTGCCATTCAATCTTAGAAGCTGCTGCAGTTCTTTCTGACACAAGTGTATGCTAAGATTACTGAATCTTCTAAGAACTTTATTTGTTTTTTTTAAGCCTTATATTCACCTATTTTTGTCAAGTACTTTTAAGCACTGCTCTGAGAAACTGAAATAGAAAATAACAGGCACACATCTCATTGCCACATAAATGGTGTAGTAAATTGCGCTAAAGACTCATTATTGGCTCCTGTAGGAGTTTACATTAGTGTTATTAAGATGTTTCTCTCTAATTCCCAGTTTCAAGTAAGGTTTTTATTTGACAAAGTTTGTAATGTGTTTTTACATTAAAGACTATCATTAAAAAAGTAATTACCAATGCATGTAGCACATTCTAGTTTTATTGTAGTGTAGCCACATTTACAAATAGGAGCTTATAACCTTATAATTTCTATTTTTAGTCAAGGTTTCCTATTTAAACAGCGTGCCACCAAAAAGCAGTCATTCAGTTGATTGATAAGAAGGATGTAGATCTTACAGTGTATACCAAATTAACATCTGTTCTCTACAGGAATATTGATTTCTATGTGACATGGTGATTTGTTGCCCAGATTTCTATTCAATTCTAATTTTGCAAGCATGACAATTGTTTTAAAAAAAATAACTCAATGCAGATAAGAAGTTGAAGACCTTAAAACAGTACTTGCCATAAGAAAAATATGTGTTGTGGGGCGTGGGCAGGACGATGAGCAGAGCAGCCGCACGTCAGCTCAGCTCTTGTCAGGAATCGGGGGCCACGTCCCTTGTAGCGTGACCCCTCCTTACCCACTACCAGTACTGTAGTGGCTGCTGCCCCTACCCCCCGTCGCTACCCATGCCGCCGACCAGCGCATACCTTGAACTCCGCCGTGGCCGCCATCTTGGATTCTGGAGCTGGTGTTACAGAATGCGCGCTTCCTTCTAGGATTTATAGCGCGTGCATTATGCCTGTCTCCGCCCCTCGCTCGGCGTGGGAGTCTTCACCACATCTCCAGCACTCTCAGCTGGGCTCTACCACTTCCTGGTCTCCCAGCCACTCATGAGCAGCTCCTCGACACGAACCCGACATGCCCCTCGTCCGGATGGGTCATTGCCGCTTTAAATATCCTGCTTTGCTTTCACTTCCTTGCTCTGCATAGCTCCTTGCTACCTGTGTTGCCTGGAACCTGTGTCGGGCTCTCTTTGTGTTTATTCCTACAGCTATTAACCCGTCTCGTCTGAATACCCCCTCTGGCTCCTGAACTCGTCTTTCCTACTGACTACTCTACCTCTAAGACCCTCGGACTCAGCTACGGATTTTGACTACGGAACTTTCTATATCCTCGGACTCGGCAAGTACTTGACCATTCTTTATCTACATCCAGGCCTGGCCATGCTACTACGCCACATCCTGGACACGCCCCCTCTGCTGTCGGTGCGTATACTCTACATCCCACCTCAGTACAGGGGACTGGTCTGGTCTGCGTGCTGCACAGTGTGACAGCTCTGCAGAAATATAGAGTATATAGCTTCAAAAAACGGGGAGAAACATGTAAAATCAGTAAAAAAAATACAAAGAATACAAGCCCTGGAGCCTCCCACAAACCTAACTGGAGACACCCAAACGTGAGAGCCAGGTAATCGCCCGAACTCCATGGGCTCCTTTCTAGATAGGCTTCACGAGAGACTTAATATTGCTGCTGGGACCATGCAGTGCGCATAGGCCATGGCGAGCCTAAACTACAGGGAAGAAGTTCAAGAGATTCTGCGGTACACAGATTGGGTGCTGTGGCAGGCGAGGTGATCATCGAAGCCCTCCCAGGTGGTGCCAGTGGATCCTCTGCTGTGGCGTTAGTAAGCCTGAAAGGGTGAAGGCTAACAGTAATAGGAGCAGGCTGCTTCAAGATGGCCACAAGAACCACGTGGCATGCACAGGCCACAAGGAGTGAAGCTTGAGGCTGATCTCAGACAGAAGGCAATTCGACGTGCACGCGCTAACGTGCGTGCGCACGTCCGTCGCAAATTTGGGTTGTGCGGTGGGAGTTTTTAAACTGAAAACTCCACTGGCGGCAAAGTGCAGTGTTGTCGCTGCGACATTTTGCCGGTACAACCCCAATTGTAATTTGGGGCTACAATCGCGTGATGCGAGCTCGATCAGCCAATAGAAGTGAACCAGCTCTGTGATGCGTTCGTTACACACCCCCGCCATGCCCCCAAATGCCGCGATCTGGCTCCTGCTGTTTGAGCACATGTCGCTGTGCTGCAGGAGCGCGCGGCGGGGGCGCGAACGCTAGCAAGCTGCCATAGCAGCCTGTCTGAGTGAGCCCTTAGAGGTCCTGCTGCAGACGAGACAGGTGGGACACACATCAGAATCCTCCGTTGGTACTTGAAAGTCCCTGTGGCGTTAGGGTTTGCTGGCATCACAAAACTGTTATGAAGCCCAGCTAGCTACCCTTAAATCTATGTAACTTGGCCACCTTTGTAAGGCTTATTTTGGCCAAATGTATTTAACATCTGGGGAAGAACAGGGAATGTGTAAATGTATTTCCATGTCTGTAAGAATGTATTTCAAAGTCTGTATTTGTTATTACCTGTAAATGCAATCCCACAGTTTAGTGAATTAATATTCTTCTGTAAATGTGCTTTGGGTGTCAGCCCTGCCAGAAAGCAAATTAGATATTCCATTGTTACTGTAATTTCTATAGAGAAGGCAAGCCACTTAGTTGAAGCTTTCTATAGAATTGATAGGATTATGGACAGCTTGGTGTCGGGACTCCTGGGGAGAGGTGAAAGGCTTCTGATCAGATCTGGGAGTAAGAGCATTGTATTGCACTGCCTCTGATTTAATCAGGGATGGGTTCTTCATGCCCTCTTGCTGTTGTGGCAAAAAAAACAATGTTCTGATTATCCAGCAGCCCCCTCCCATGTAAATGATAGCCACAGAGGGATATATAAAGGGGTGCTGCTGATCAGAGAAGGTGTTCTACCTTCAGAGAGCCTCTGAGAGCAAGAGAGGCTAACAGACAGAGAAACTATGGGAAGGCGTGTGGAGAACTATTTTCAGAGAGACACTCTGGGCAGGAGTGGGGAGATTCCCTTATAGAACAATCTGAGAGAGACACTCTGGGATGGAGTGTGGAGATCTACCCTCATAGGACTGTCTGAGAGACAGAGAGACTGAGAGACATTCTGTGAAGGAGTTTGATCTTAACAGTGTCCAGCTGGAATGGAAGTGATGTTATATCCCTGGCGCTTAGCACTAAGACACACTAAATAAAAGGATATATACAACCAGATGGAGGGTGAATCCACTTGGGTACTCCTCGTGCAGGCGATCAATGGAAGAAATAAATAAAATAACATAGCGTAATACAGTAAACGTCAAAACATGCAAACACATTAAAGACAATGCAAACAAATACTGAGACAAACAGATGCTGAGACAAACAGATGACTGAGATTAATAAAACATTTAATAAAACAACCAGATGATCACTAATAAGATCAAAAATAATAATAATATCACACAATGTAAAAAATGAATATAATGATAAAAGAAATGATACTGCACCGACACACTTTATTCGAGCAAATACCCAGTATGTACCTGGCAGATACCTGGAATGCGCCGCTCCTCAAATCTGACAAGCCCCGTTGCGTTTGCCTTCCCAGCCTGGGTTCATGCCTGGCTGACGGGCGGCTGATCTGTTAAATGATAATGATTAGGATTTAATAGGCTGCAATGCTTCGCGTGTCTACCAGATGGCATAAATTCATGAATTGTAATGCAGTATATATATATATACTGTGCAGTATTGCAGCCAGCGAGAATAAAATGCTTCAATCCCTGCCTGGAAAATACCTCAATGCACTCGGGCAGAAAACAGTCACAAACCTCAATACACCCGGGTATACCCGAATTAGTGGGACTAGCCGAGCTCGAATAAAGTGTGTCGCCAGTGTAGGTCCCATGTGCTCTCCAACAGTAGCTGGACTGTCCGCTTACCAGAAACTAGATTGTAAAGGGCGGTGGATAATTCAGAGAGTATCCCCTCTCGCAGTTATTCCTGTCAGCTCCAAGGCATCTCGTGATAGTCAGCATTGGCCTCTGGGAGGGGCACTCCCAACCTTCCGAGCAGCAGACCTCTGCAGAGCAGCCGCACCAGGCTCCGTCTCACAGGACGCCCGCACATGGGAAGTAGTATCCTGGATCCGAGGTAGCAGATTCGTCAGGGACTTGCTCAGAGGAGAGGTGTAAATGGCAGCAGCAGATTCGCCAAAGAGAACGCTATATCGATGGAGATAGCAACAGGGAGTGTGGTGGACACTGTGGGACAGCAGAGCACAAATGGGATCACCCCACGACTTCCGAAACGCGTAGGGTGGTCCCATAAAAACAACATGAATGAGGTACATGAGCGATGCCGGCAAACAAAGTAGCCTAATGTAAGAGAACTGTGACACATATGGACCGTTAGTGATTTTAAGCAACAATCACCCTGGCAAAATCTCCTGAAACCATCCTGGTCAATGGACTTTACAGTAAAGATGTCTCCAAAAATAGGTAAAAGAATCCTCAAGAGGTGGGTAACTTTTTTAAGCGAAAGGAAGACACCTGCTCTTCACAGACCCCAAGACCCAAAATACGTGAAGACTCAGACGCGAATCAGAGCCGGAGGTGGTTCAGATGCAAATCAGAGCCGGAGGTGGTTCAGACAGCCCTGTCACCTACCACCTTGGCTAGAATAAGGGGTCTGAACCCAGTCACAGCCAAGATTAGAGAAGCTGGAATCAGATACTGTTGAGCTTTCCCATTCCATGAGGTGGTGATTAAAGATGGTGGAATCCAAAGGAGGGAGGGGATTTCCTGAGAAGACTTGCTCTGCCCCCTCACCTCCCCCCCACATATCTTCTGAAGACCATAGACAGCTGAAGAGAGTGACACCAATGTCGAAGGGTCGATCGACAAGTAAAACATTAACACCCTTGAGTCTGCAGGATTGGGTTCTGATCCCATTGGAACTTGACTTTTGGCAGCCTCTGTACACTTTCCAGCCTCACCTTGGTCTGTTCACAAGACAAGCCTTGCTCAGCCTAAAATTCAAATATTACCCACTTCAGAAACAATTGGACAGAGGCGGGTTTAGCCCTGGAAGGCCCGAACAGGGTCAATGGACAACAGAGCCCCTAATAGAGCCCACAAACGTTGCACTCAGGCGCTGGTTGGTTCTAGAGGACAAAACGAACTATATCTGATCTATGTAATATCATTTCAACCCTTTCTAAATATATAACTAGAAGTAAAATATTTGAAGCTGACAGTCATGGCCTTGATCTGCGGGGGATTGGGAGTGGGTCTGGAGAAGTTAGTGGGGAAACCCCTTCTCTGGAAACGGAGGGGAGGGCGAACCTAAGTCCTGCGTAGCATGTGAGGGTGATTCTTATGATGCCTAATACAGTATATCTGTCATGTTAAGTTATGTCATAGTTTTAAATTGTTGATGTTTACAGTTAAAAGTATTGTTTTGAGATGTAAGTATTTAGATTCGAAAAGGTGATGCCTATTAAATATGTAGGTCCCGGGAGGTCAGTGTCAGTTGCTGGCTCAACAGATCTAGGAGCTGGTCATGTGTCTCCGACAAACGGAGGTGCTCCTTCTACAAAGTCCCTCATAATTTCTTTTAAACTTATTAAAAACGTTATTATGCCATGTTGCTTTATGTATTCCTTCACTAAGGTACAGTTCCCCATCTCTTGAGGACTGCAGAAGGAATTTCCACATCCACACAACAAAGAAAACCTCAAGCTAAGTATTTTTTTCATGTACTTTATTCATAGACTGCTTATGAGCCATACACCAAGGAACACTGTTCTCTTCTATACACAGTTTTTTTTCCTTATTTGCAACCCTTTGCACCCAAATGTCCAGATCACTTTTTGCTAGATTTCGTGAGGGGACAGGATAATCCCCTGATCCGGACAGTGGCTGCAGGACTTGCAATTTTTCGACTTATTACTGTTTTTATTTATTTATTTACTGCTATTAACATTTAGGTTATTCTTTTATCTTTTTTTGTGATATTTACAGATTCTATTTTATTCATTGTTTTAAGGTGTTTTATTCTACACTTAATATTCTGTTTTAATGGCTTCTTAGGTGTTCTTAGCGCTTCCACTATTTATCTCGCATTCTCAGAATACAAAAAAATTAATGAAGACGTTGTCCTAGTGCAGGAAACACATTTAAAAAAAGCTCTAATCCCCAGATACTTTGATAAAAACTACCAGCAACACTATCACTCCTCTGCTCAGACTAAAAAATGGGGAGTCCTCATTTTGTTCAACAGATACACCCCTTTGTGCCAGAGGCAGTCAGATCAGATAGAGATGGTAGATTCTTGATACTGGTGGGATCGTTATTCAGACAGGATCTAACAATAGCAAACATATATACCCCAAACGAGGAAAGTGCCAAATTCCTTAACACCTTTTTCAGCACTCTGGCCAATGTCTCCAAAGGTTTTATAATCATGGGAGGAGATCTAAATGTAATGTTAAATCCCAATCTGGAAAGATCAAGTGTGAACGCTCCAAACACGCCTAATCGCAGAAATGTAGACAATTAGGTGCTCATAGAAGGTCTGAGAGTGCTAAACCTAGTTGACGCTTGGAGGGCTCCACTTTCTATTCAGCTCCTCACCAGTCCTACTCATGGATTGATTATATTTTTGTATTGGCAGGCCTCTTGAGCAAGGTCGACGACACTGAGATTCATAGTATCTTGTGGTCAGATCAGTATCTTGTGGTCAGATCACGCTCCAATAGAAATACAATGCACACAACTCAATCAACCTAAGCGTGTGCTGGATGGAGACTGAATGAGTCACTGATTAAGATTCCAGACATTCAATTGAAGGTGGCAGATAAGCTGGATTTTTTCTTTAAATCCAATGTAGGCTCAGTCTCACCAACAACAATGCTGTGGGAAGCACATAGAGCTACAATTACCTCGCTGCCAAATCTGTTTAGTGTCCTGTCAAATTTTCAAAGAATATCGTGAGTTTAAAATTAACAACAATAGATCAGACGCTCTGAACATAAACCTAGAGAAAAAGATGGTGAAATTGATAGCAATAAACTTTGATTTCAAATGGCAAACGAAGGCTATCAAATGTCTAGGGGTATATATCAATACGAACTATAACACACTTTATCAAGCAAACTATCCCAAACTAATTAAAAAGCTACGAGAAGAACTAACAATATGGTCTGGGTTCCAAATTTCCTGGATTGGACGAATTAATTCCATAAATATCAACCTCCTCCCACGATTGCTGTATTTGTTTCAGACTCTCCCAGTCCCCATCAAAATAAAGGATCTGGAGGCTCTTCAGAGACAAATATCTACATTTCTAAGGAATAAAAAGAGACCCAGGATTGGCAGGAGAGTCTTGTCTACCTCATCAACATCAGGAGGCTTGGCACTCCCCTGCCTCAGGGCGTATTATAAAGCAGCCCAATTATCCCACGTAGTCAATTGGCACTCTGATTCTAGCTTGAGAAGGTGGGTAGAATTGGAATCTTCTCTGACCAGCCCATTGTCTCTTGACAAACTAATCTTACTACCTTCACAACACAGGAGACATCTTAGTGACTCACTCCCAACTATATCACATTCTTTAAAGACATGGGACACAACCAGACTGAAATTATTTCTCGCCACTGGAAAATCCCAAATTGACCCCATTATGAGGCAACCCAGATTTTTTTACCTGGCAACCAAACCATCTACGAGATGGATTGGGCCCGGAGTCAAGAGAGTAATGGACTTGAATAAGGATAACAACCCAATAAAGTTCAATTTTTTCCATAGGGAGAGACATCTCTAATAAGGATTTTTTTTAGATTCCAACAGCTAAGGGCCTTTAATTCGAGATTCGTCCAGATTGCTTCCCTAACCAGATTTGAAAGTTTATTTATAAGAAGGTCTGAACAACAGAAATTAAACTCCCAACTGTATGTTATTTCACCGGTAGTCCTGAAGGAAGGGGTAATAATACATTTAAATATATGACCTAATGGGAAACGGATGTCAGTGAAGGGCTGGATGGGGAGGACTGGGAGGCAATTTTTGAAGCTACAGCCAAGAGCTCTATTTGCACAACAATCAAAGACAATGCATATCAAGTTTTAATGAGGTGGTACCTCACCCCCTTGAAGTTGTCCAAATTTGTGCCACGATATTCACCGCTGTGCACAAAAGGTTGTGGGGAAAGGACCTCTTTCCGGTACATGTGGTGGTCATGCCCGAGGATAGCAAATATCTTGGGTAGAATTAAAGATTGGACACAGAGAATATTACATCTTGATATCTCCTTAGACCCATGGACATTTCTACTCTGTAGACCCCTACTAGGCTTATCCAGGGCAGAAAATAAACTTATCTCAAATGTGGCAATAGCAGCTAGGATAGAGATAGTGGCCCTCTGGATACAGAGAGACATTCCCACCATAGCCAAAATTAGAAACAAAATCTGCTTCATATGCCAGATGGGGAAATTGACATGTCTAATTAAAGACTCTTACTCATAAACCAAATTCCAGAAAGTGTGGCAACCATGGATCGCACACACAGATATCCCAGGCCTTAACCAGCACACTATCCTCTTATGAAGATATCAGAAAAGTCGACCCCCGGGAACAAATCAAAGACCTATTTATACCCCTTAAATTAGAATTGATTTGCCCTGGTTGAGCTGGCCCCAGCAATAAAGGTTACAGTATATTCTTAACATGTAACTGTTAGAATTGATGTGTTAACACCACTGTATTATATATGAATATGCCCCCCTTTATTGAGTTCCAGACCATTATTATTTATGTAATTTTCCTATATCACTGATTTGTTTTGTATGTTTATTTTGGTAAATGTTGTAAAACTTAGCAATAGAAAGCTTTGAGTTTAGAAAAAAAAAAAAGCTGCAGACCAAGCAATATCCTACAGTACGTGTGTTTTAAAAAAAAATAGATCAGTTCTGTACTATGAAGAGAAAAAAAGTTGTATTTGTTTTTAGTATTGTGTCACGGGAGACAAGGTTCTAGGTTGTGTCACTTTTTACCAGGATCATTCATTGAGCAAAACAAGGTAATTAAATAAATTGTAATTTATTCGACATAAATTCACTTACACACAATGATACACAAAATACAGAAAAAAACACACACTTACACTGTACTTATGGACTGGGGTCTAAAACGAGACTTTCCTAGGTGCAGGGAACTCCATAGAAGAGTTTTACCCAGACCGGGACTTAGCCCGGAATCTCCTGGAACCCAAATTGGCATAAAATTCCATACGCCACCACTACATACTCTTCTGAGATCTTGGTCCCTCCTGACCTCGAGTTACTTCACATCTCCTGGAACTCAAATCGGCATAAAATCCCTGTAGTGTCCGCTACGTTCGATTTTGAGAACTTGGACGCAAAAAGGTGGACTTAGTCTCTGGCGGACAGGCTTTTCAGGCTTGAAATCGAAGCCGGTTGCTCTGCTATTCGCGCAGAAGCAAATTTGAAAAGCCACACTCTTACAACAGTGAACTGCGAATCTGATTGGCTCTCAGATTCTTCTAGTATTCTGAATTTCATTCACAAAACTCAGCAGCCAATCAACGCGTGAGAACTTTCCCAAGCAGCCAATCAGAGCCAAGCCGACTAGAAAAGACGTGTCAGTGGGAAATATGAAATAGCCAGGAGACATGCACAAGCCTGCCACCTCTCTCCCCGGCTATCCCAGAGGACTGCCATTGATCTCCGGACCTTTTACTCCATTGACCAAATGCTATTCTCACGGCTGGGCATCCTCTGGTTGCTTTGAACTCCGATGTCCAGCAGACTTACCGGTGCCTATGAATTAGCTCAGGCAGCCTGTTTGGACAACGGTTCCGAATGTGAAAGCCCACTATAGTACATTAAAGTATATTTTAATACATTAAGATATAGTTTTAATATACTTCTGAGACTCTGGGTACAGGGGACAGAAGAAGAAAAATATTGTAGTTACTGTATATTCCTATCTGCCTTCTTCCCCACACACTTTCCCTTAGACTCAGTCTGGACTCTGAGTCACCCCTCAACATTATATACAGTTGGGGCACCCACAAACCCTACACTTGTTCTGGGTCACCTTGGCACTAGCTGAGATACCCCCTTAAACTAGGGATTCCCTCAGCTACAGGGATGCCTATTCATCCTTGTGCCTCCTTCCCCTTTCTGGGCTATGCTGCAGCAGGGTACCCTAGAGGTGAGTCTCGCTTGTGTTTTCAGGGGGAGGTATTGCTGGGACAATGTGCCTACATGTATCCGAGAATCAGGCATGATTCCCGGGTACATTTATAGGGGAACCGACAACTCCGGACCCCAACCTCCTAAGCACATTCTGTCAACAGTTCCTTTGCAAAAAAAACCTTGAAACTCATACCCTAGCAATCCCTCCCCACTGGCATGCCCGGAAAAGGAAAAACACAAAAAATACCTTTATTGCATACAATACATTGGAATGGTACAATGTTACTGGGCCCAAGAGCTAACTCTCTTGAGACACCTAAACATGGATCAGGGGTAACCAAAACGGGCTTAACCTTTATTTGAGAGCCTGGTTACCCCATATCGTCACATATTGTGAAGTCCATTTCCTGATTTTTTTTGCAATAACCTTATTTATAAATTATAGACTTGCATTATGGAGATATCAGTTGCTGCAAATTAGTCTCCAAGGGAAGTTAAGATAGCCTTGGCCTTACAGACATATCAAGGTGCTATATTTCTCTGACCTAGTTTTGTAAAACCCGGTACTTGTCCTGCCCAGGGGAGGATGATGACTCCTGGGTAAGGACACTACTACAGGTCCAGGATTTTTTAGGCCTATGCCCAGGAAAGGGGTGGATGTACTACGGCCTAAGGATGGGATATAAGGAGCATGGATATGACTAATTGCTACCTGTACCCTGGATCTCAATAAAGTCCCTGTTGCACTGTTACTGGCACTCTAGAATATTCCTTTTCTACAAGAGTTCCTGTGGGGGGTGAATACCTGCCTATGGCAGAGCCCTTACATGTAGAGGCACTGCACCACACCATCTTACCACCTTATCTACCCCAAGCACCCTCTAAGCATAGGGTGGCCAGACGTCCCGGTTTTGCCAGGACAGTCCTGATTTTTTCTTTGCTGTCCCAGTTGCCGATCCGCCCCGGAAAAGTCCCGTTTTTTTCCCCCCAGGTCCCGGCGGTGCGCGAGTCGGCGATGGTGCGCAGGGGTGGCAGAGGTGAGGAGGATGCGGCAGCCGGTGAGTATGTTTTTCAATAGTAGAATGTCAGAGGGTGGGGCCTTAGAGTAGAAGCAGGGGATTGGTTGGAGGTCAGAGGATTCCGGGGCGGGGCTTTGTACCGGGGCCAGATGTGCTGAGATGAGTGTGTGTCCCCTGTCTGTTCTGTGTGTCTCTCTGATTGCTTTTGGTCATCTCGATGCAGGATGTGAAACTTCCTCTGTTAGATTCTGCCTCCTTGCCTCTGCTTGCTATAAATAACCGCCCCACCCCCATCTCCTCCTGGTGCCCCCATCATACCTCTCCTTCTCACTCTCACGGTGCCCCCTCATACCTCTCCCCCTCACTCTGAAAGTGCCCTCCTCATACCTCTCTCACCCTCATAACTCTCCCCTTCACTCTGAGAGAGCACCCCTAATACCTCTCTCCCTCACTTTAATGGTGCCCCCTCATACCGCTCCCCCTTACTCTGATGGTGCCCCCCTCTCTCACCCTCATACCTCTCCCCCTCCCTCTGAGTGTCCCCTCATACCTCTCTCCTCCCCCTCCCTCTGAGGGTGCCCCATCATACCTCTCCCTGTCACTCTGAAGGTGCCCCCTCATAACTCCCCCCACACTCTGAGGGTGCCCCCTCATACCTCTCTCCTCCCACTCCCTCTGAGGGTCCCCTCATACCTCTATCCTCCCACTCCCTCTGAGGGTGTCCACTCTGTCTGTGTGTGTGTCCTGTCTGTTCTGTGTGTGTGTAGAGGAGAAATGAATCTCCATGTGGTGCAACAGGAAACTATTAAAAGTCCAATGTCAGGTAAACATCATCTGAATCCATCTTATATAGCTTGGGATGAATTGCAATCATGATCTGTATAAATTACCAAATAAAAAGCACTGGAATAGAAGCCAATATGTATCCCACAAATGTGAGGTAACCTGTGGAGTCAAAGAACAACCAGCTACTCTAGGTCAGATCCGTGTATCTTCCATAGGCAGTAAGCCAACAACAGGAGGAAACCCACTTGTACTCACGGACAGCTGTTCATATTTTCATCCTGGCGTGCATCCCGTCAACGAAGTCCAAGGTAGAAGAAAAAACAAGGAGCATTGCAACTGAAGAACTGTAGGCAGATCAAAATGTAGAAAATTAAAAAAGTTTTATTCAGCAAACAATGCCCATGAGCAAACTAAAAGGCACTCTGACGTGTTTCCCGCTGACCTGGTGCTTTATCAAAGAGTGCACTGTTTGTTCTGTGTGTGTGTGTCCTGTCTGTGTGCATCCTGTCTGTTCTGCGTATGTCCTGTCTGTTCTCTGTGTGTGTCATGTCTGTTCTGTTCTGTTCTGTGTGTGTGTCCTGTATGTTCTGTGTGTGTGTGTGGGGAAGGTATGAGGAGGGGAGGGGAAGGTATAAGGTGGGGATCGGGGAGATGTGAGGAGGGGGAGATATGAAGAGGGGAGGGGGAGATTTGAGGAGGGGTGGGAAGGGGAGATATGGGGAGGGGGAGATATGAGATGAGAGGGTGAGATATGAGATGAGGAGGGGAGGGGAAGGTATGAGGGGGAGATATCAGGAGGGATGGTGGAGATATTAGGAGATATGAGATGGGGAGGGGGTTAATAGGAGATATGAGGAGGAGAGTTATGAGGCGGTGAGGGGGAGATATAAGGAGAGGAGGGGGAGATATGAGGAGTGGAAAGGTGGTATGAGGAGGATGTATGATGAGGGATGGGGGAGATATAGAAGATATGTGGGGAGGGGGAGATATGAGGAGAGGAGGGGGAGGTATGAGGAGGGGAGGGGCTGTGTGTGTAGGTAAGTGGCTGTGTGTTTGTCACTGTGTGTGTGTGTGTGTGTGTGTGCACATACAGTATATTGGGGAGGGAGGTCAAGTGTGGGGGTGGGGGAAAAATACATGGGGGGGTGTAAGAGAGAGGGGGGAAGGCAAGGGTATCTGGGGAGTGTGAGGTGGGGTGAGAGTGAGGTGTATGAGAAGGGGGGTTCTCACAAGGCCACCAAAACGTGGGTAGGGGGCCACGGTGGAAACGTTGGTCCTGGGCCCAGGAAAGCTGTCTGCAGCCCTGCATGGCAGGGATGTCACTGACTGCCACAAGGAGAGCCAGAGACCTTATTTTGCAAAGTGTAATATACATGACAGGAATGTCACATTTTTTAAATGTCTTAATTTTACGTAATGCCTACATTTTTTTATTTAATTTTATTTTGTTAATTATTTTAATTTTAATTACACATACACACATACACACATACATAGATACATACATGGTGAGGGAGCAGAGAGAGCGAGAAAGGGAGGGAAGAGGGGGAGACTGTCACGCCTGTATGCCCGCAGACCTGACAAGACCCCAGTACTGAGGTGGGAAAGGTATTACACCACACACCCACAGCAGTGGGTGCAAGCCCGGAGTATGGTATAGCATTGCTGGGCCTGTTGAAAGAGTGGTTATTGATACTTGCAACGTCCTTAGTAGTATGCGTAGGGATAGTCGTGTCTGTATGCCAATGTCCAAGGATTCCAGAGGGTAGAGTCATTGGGGTACAAAGCCAGGTCCAAGGGTTCCAGAGAGCAGCGTGGTCAAGGGCGAAGCAAGGTTCAAAGGGGTACAGAGAGCAGAGTATTCCAGAGCAAGCAGGCTCAAAGCCAGGGAAATCCAAAGGTGAAACACAGGAATAGGATATAGCAGGGACACAGAGGGAGCACAGCATAGGTCAGCACACAGGGAAACAGGAACTATGCAGAGCAAGGAAGAAGTGGACAGACAGGGATTATAAAGGAAGGTGCACCAATGACAGAGAGGGGAGGAGCAGAGAGAGAAGTTGGAGAAGATAGGGATTGGTCAGGAAGAAGAGAGGAGGAGACAGAAGGGGCAAACAGGGGAGTAACTGGTAGGGATTGGGAGGAGTCAGGGTCGTGGCAGGGTAGAGAAAAGGAACGTGTGCGCGCGCGCCCTCTGTAAGTTGAGGGTGCGCGCGCACAGGCTGTGAGAGCGCGATGGCCCGCAGGGACCGGGAGGACGCAGAGGGCGGACAGAGCCTAGAGGAGGAGCGTGTGCGAGCGCCCTGCATGAGCGGAGGGAGCGTGCGCACAGGGCGCGTCACCAGGCGCTCGGAGTGCCGCACCGCGGGGACCGCACAGGAAGGAGGCAGAGGAGCGGACGGAACCGCCATGGATGGCAAGGTATTGCTCGTGGGTGCAACGGGTGACTGGGAGCAGGGAGCGCTATTGCAGGGACTCGGGGACCGCGCAGGTGCGCGAGGTCTGCGGGGCAAGCGCTGAGGAAGTGGGAGAGAGGTAGAAGGAACGGGGCAGGAGTGGGACAGGGTAGAAGGTGTAACAGGAGATGGGACAGGGGAAGATAAGGAAGGGGAAGGAATCCCCTGGATTGTCACAGTTTCCCCCCCCCTTGAGGATCGATCTCCAAGCGATCAAATCAGGGCTTGAGGGGAAACATCCAGTGAAAATGGTGAAGAAGTCTTGGGGCGTGAATATGGCGAGCTGGAACCTAAAAATGTTCTTCCGGACCGTAACCTTTCCAGTGCACCAAGAACTGCAGATTATTCTTCGACCTGCGGGAGTCAATAATAGACTGGATCTCATATTCTTGTTGGCCAAGAGTGGAGACAGGATTGGTTTCCGAGAGGGAATAGGAAAGTGAGGACTGGGTATGAAGGGTTTGAGAAGGGAGGCATGAAGGACTGAAGGAATCTTCATGGTCGGAGGCAGTTCAAGGCGGTAGGCCACAGGATTGACTTTTTCCAAAATTTTGAATGGGCCTAGGAATCTAGGAGATAATCTCGGAGACGGTGTTTTCAGCCTGATATTTTTGGAGGATAACCACACTTGGTCGCCGGGTTTGAAGGAGGGCCCAGGTTGACGATGACGGTCAGCTTTGGTCTTTTGTTTGGCCACTGCCGATTGTAAGGTCTTGAGGATCTTTTTCCAAGATTCTTGAAGGTTGACAACATGAGAATCGGCCGCAGGAACGCCCGAAGGAGAAGGCGAGAGAGGGAGGCTACTGGGATGGAAACCGAAATTGATAAAGAATGGGGACTCCTGAGTAGACTCGTTTCTTAGAGAATTTATGGCGAATTCGGCCCATGGCAGAAGATCCACCCAGTTATCTTGTGAGTCCGAGATAAAACATCTTAAATATTGTTCAAGGGTTTGATTCATCCTCTCTGTTTGACCATTGGTTTTAGGATGGTATCCTGACGAAAACAAAAGAGAGATTCCGAGTCTTTGAGACAAAGCCTGCCAAAACTTCGAAATGACAGGCAAATATATCAAAAAGTGGCGCTCCAAAATTATAAACACATATGTGAAAAAATGTGATACTTATACAAACATGAATTAATGCTGCTTAACCCAGTGTGGGGTCGTTCTCTCGATCCCGTGGACAGTGAAGAAGTGAAGATCATCAGGAAGCGCAATGTCATGTAAAAAACAGAAGAAAATTCCCTGATGGTGCAGTATTGTGATAGATATGTGATAAATATCAAGGTGCAGTGTGCTGGATACTCACAAGTGTAGAGTGAGCAATGTTCCCATAAAGGTTTCTTTATGTGTGTCAGCCCGTTGGACCGTCAGACAGGTAAGTGGAATGGTAAGTGCTGGAGACCTTAAGTGAATAATAAAACGGACATAGTGCAGACTGTACGAAATATCTTTAAAAGTAAGTATATGTGCAATACACTCACATGGTTATAAAAGGTAACAAGCGTTTAGATCACACAGGTTGGATCTCAGCAATGAATGAGCTGTTATCTGTCCCCCCTCTGCCTCGGCAGGCGTGCGTGTCACCGGTGCGTCTCACCCTAACCGGAAACCGGAAGTGACGTCATCTGCTCCGGGGGACGCCGATCCTGTGGGAGTTTTTTCTCATCAGCCTCACTCTACGCGTTTCTCCGTATTGCGGTTTCTTCAGGAGTGTCGAAATGAACTTCGAAATGAACTGTGATCCATGGTCAGAGACAATAGAAATGGGAACGCCGTGTAACCTAAAAATTTCTTTGGCGAAGACATCGGCCAAGGTGGCAGAGTTGGGAAGACCCCTGAGGGGAATAAAGTGTGCCTGTTTTGAGAACCTGTCAACTACAACCAAAATGGTGTTCATCCCTTTGGAAATGTGCAGCTCAACAATGAAATCCATTGAAATGTGTTTCCAGGGTTGTTCCGGAATGGGAAGAGGTAAGAGAAGTCCAGAAGGTTTGTGATGGATTGTCTTACTCTGGGCACATACAGGACAAGCGGTGGTAAAGTCCAGAATGTCCTGATTCATCTTAGGCCACCAAAAATTCAGTTTGATGAGATCTGCTGTTCTTTTGAAGCCTGGATGACAGACTGCTCTGGAAGAATGACCCCAAAGTAAAACTTTACGGTGAAAGCGTGGAGCTGCGTAAAGGCGACCCTCAGGTACCCTGAACCTGCTGGGAATATGAGCTTGAGCCTTGTTGATCTCGTCCAAAACATCGAAGTTGTCTGCTGAAATAATACATTTGGCAGGAAGAATAGGTTCCGTGGTTTCGCTAGCATCGGTTTCGGGGTAGAACTTGCGAGAGAGAGCATCCGCTTTAACATTCTTAGTACCCGGAATATATGAGATGGTGTAGTTAAAGCGGGAAAAGAAGAGAGACCATCGGGCCTGGCGGGATCCCAAGCAACGAGCCCCCTCAATATATAACAAATTTTTGTGGTTAGTGAGAATAGCAACTGGTTCCTTGGACCCCTCCAATAGGTGTCTCCATTCTTGCAGAGCCAGTTTTATGGCCAAAAGTTCACGATTACCAACATCATAATTTCTTTCGGCAGATGAAAATTTCCGGGAAAAAAAACCACAGGGGTGAAGTTTCTCTTGGGGAGAAGTCCTCTGGGACAGGACTGCGCCGGCTCCTACGTCTGAGGCATCGATCTCCAAAGTGAAGGGGAGGGAGGTATCCGGATGACAAAGGATGGGTGCAGAAACTAAAGCCTTCTTAAGAACCTCAAAAGCATGAACCGCCTTCGGCAACCAGGAAACAACATCAGCGCCCTTCTTAGTCAAGGCAGTGATGGGAAGCGCAATAGAAATTTTTTTTATGAATTTTTTATAATAGTTGGCAAAGCCAAGAAAACGCTGGACGGCCTTGAGTGAATTAGGCAGCGACCAATCAAGAACAGCTTTCAGTTTCTCTGGATCCATGGAGAAGCCTTGGCTGAAGATGATATAGCCTAGGAAGGCCGTAGAAGACTGATGGAACAAACACTTCTCCATTTTCGCATACAGATGGTTAGAACGGAGTCTAGAAAGCACTAGCTTGGTATGTTGAATGTGTTCTTCCAAGTCTTTTGAAAAAATTAGAATGTCATCTAAGTAGACTATAACAAATGTTCCCAAAACATCGCGGAAGATGTCGTTCATGAACTCTTGAAAAACGGCAGGAGCGTTACTTAGCCCAAAGGGCATAACAAGATATTCATATTGTCCAGAACGTGTGTTAAATGCAGTCTTCCACTCGTCCCCTTCCCTCATGCGGATAAGATTGTAGGCACCTCTAAAGTCGAGCTTTGAGAAGATAGAGCCCCCCTGGAGATGGTCGAACAGTTCTGAGATAAGCGGAAGAGGATAGCGGTTCTTCACCGTGATTTTATTGAGTCCGCGGAAGTCTATGCACGGCCTAAGCGATCCATCCTTCTTCTTCACAAAAAAGAAGCCAGCCCCGGCAGGGAAGGTAGAGTTGCGGATGAATCCCTTTTCCAAATTCTCCTGAATATAGGACGTCATGGCCTCAGTCTCCGGGACGGAGAGTGGATAAGACTTCGACTTCGACAGGACAGTACCTGGAATGAGATCAATAGGACAATCGTACGGACGATGTGGGGGAAGAATCTCTGCTTGTACCTTGTTGAACACATCCAGGTATTCATGATACACAGTAGGAAGGGTTAATAGATTGGAAGAAACAGAATCCAGACTGGCCAGCACCGCAACAGGAGACTTCTGGGAAGAGTTATCAGTGGACGAGGGCCATTGGAGAGGCTGAACACCGGTCCAGTCAATATGCGGATTATGGAGTTGAAGCCAAGGTAATCCTAAAATAATTTGCACAGAAGGAGATTGAAAAATATCGAAGATGATTACCTCCTTATGGCCATCAGCCAGGGTCAATGTGAGAGGAATAGATTCCCAAATGATAAATGCCGGCTGGAGTGGTTGGCCGTCGATGGCTTCGAGGCCAATTGGAGTCTTCCTTCTGACCATGGGATTTCGGTTCTCTGAAGCGAACTTCTGGTCCAAGAAGTTACCACCCGAACCTGAGTCGATGAACGCTTCAACCTTCAGAAAAAGCTTCGGGCCCTCCAACGTAGCAGGGAGCATCAATTTCTTAGGGAGAGTTTCAGGAGGAGAAGGGCAAGGAGAGACAGTACCCAGTAGAAGCCCCTCTACCTTTACTGGGTGTGCCCGTTTCCCGGTTTCAGAGGACAATTCTGGAGACAATGTTCCAGAGAGGCACAATAGAAGCAGTCGATTCAGGCGACGCCGCGCTCTTTCCGTGGCCCGAAGCTGCTGACTGCCGAGCTGCATCAGTTCCGGAGACTCCAGTGCCAGGAGCGGAGTTGTAGGCGACCTATGAGAAATAACAGAAGAGGGAGAGCAAGAACAATTTCTTTCATGCCGCCACTCCTGAGTACGCTGATCCATGCGTACACTCAGGGTAATCAACTCCTCCAGGGAGGAAGGCCAGGCATGAGTTGCTAGGTCGTCTTTCAAGGTATCCGTGAGTCCATGCCAGTGTGCGGCAGCGAGTGCCTCATCATTCCACTGGACTTCAGCGGCCAGCGTGCGAACTCGATGGTGTATTTGGCAGCGGATCTTCGGGCCTGAGAAATGTGAAAAAGAGAAAATGCGGCTGTCTCACGCCTTGCAGGGGTATCAAATACAAGTTGAAACTCGTCTCTGAAAAAAACGTAATCTTTGGTCACTTCACTTTTGCGCTCCCACAGGGAGGAAGCCCCGGCGAGAGCGTCTCCATTTAACAAGGCGTAGATATATGCTACTTTAGTGCGGCCAGTAGGAAACAGGGAGGGGAACATCTCAAACTGCACCTCGCACTGGTTTAAGAAACCGTGGCAGGCGAGGGGGTCCCCATTGTAACGTTTCGGAGAGGGAATCCGGGGTCCAGAATTGGGTTAAGTCGTGGCCACTGGTAGCTTGGGGGCCGTGAGATTCTCCTGAGGGGAGAAGTTCCCCAATTGTTGAGAAACGGTAGACAACTGGTTGCTGACAAACTGTAAGGCCTGTGGAACAGGAGAAATAGGGGGAGCAAGGGATTAAAACATAATGCGCAATCGACGGTGATAAATAAAGTTTAAACAGGGGGCCAAAAAAGCCTCTAGGATGGACGGGGGATAAAATAAAATAATGATAATAAAATACTCACATGGCCCTGTGTGAGTAAAGATGTATAGGGGTATCTTGTGAGGTAAAACCTAACCCTTTCAGGTAGGTGGTCAGATTTAGGAATGAGGGTAGAAAAGCAATAGTGGGATATTCCAATAACAATATAGTACTTACACGGCCCAGTGTAAGCAAGGATGTAGAAAGGTTTCTGTGGGGTACAGAAAATTAACCCATCCAGGTCGATTCCAGGAGCAGGGCACAAATAATTGCTGGCAGGCAAGGTTTCACATGGGGATTCCCCTCCACAGTGCTCACGTTAGAGCTCTTTCCTCTCCGGTCCAGCAATTAAGGGTAAGTGAGGCAAAGTATCAGCAGGGTGTCAGCATTGGTATAAAAAGAAAGCGTTTATTACAAAATGAAAGACAGCCACAAATGCACTCAAATAAAATATAGATCTCTGGCCCACCACTGTAGCAAGGGTCACGCGTCACTTCACAGGCAGCCTGCTCTTCGCGTCCGGAGTGGGCCGACTTCCTCTTTTTGAGCCTGAGGAAGCCGTTTTCACGGCGAAACGCGTTGCTCTAATTCACTGTATGTTTTTGGACTACGGAGGCTTCAATAGCTAATGGAAGCAGTCGCACTAACAGCCAAGCCAGATAGAAGTTACCATCTCTCCCCACTCCGGACGCGGAGAGCAGGCTGCCTGTGAAGCGACGCGTGACCCTTGCTACGGTGCTGTTTCAACCCCTTTCTGGGGTTGCAGCAGAGGGATCTACAAGTGTTACCTCTTACCATTCTGAGAGACTTCAATTGTTGGTTTGATGTAGTGTTTTAATTACATACTCCACCCTGACCCAATAATTAAAGGTAAGCGCCCGGTTTCCTTTTTTAAACTGTAAGGCCTCTAAGGAAATACTCATACCCACCTCAAGGGGGTCTGCATTTGTTGGGCTTTGCATAATGTCACGCCTGTATGCCCGCAGACCTGGCAAGACCCCAGTACTGAGGTGGGAAAGGTATTACACCACACACCCACAGTAGTGGGAGCAAGCCCAGAGTGTGGTATAGCGTTGCTGGGCCTGTTGAAAGAGTGGTTATTGATACTTGCAACGTCCTTAGTAGTATGCGTAGGGATAGTCGTGTCCGTGTGCCAATGTCCAAGGATTCCAGAGGGTAGAGTGGTCGGGGTACAAAGCCAGGTCCAAGGGTTCCAGAGAGCAGCGTGTTCGAGGGTGTAGAAAGGTTCAAAGGGGTACAGAGAGCAGAGTAGTCCAGAGCAAGCAGGGTCAAAGCCAGGGAAATCCAAAGGTGAAACATAGGAACAGGATATAGCAGGGACACAGAGGGAGCACAGCATAGGTCAGCACACAGGGAAACAGGAACTATGCAGAGCGAGGAAGAAGTGGACAAACAGGGATTATAAAGGAAGGTGCACCAATGACAGAGAGGGGAGGAGCAGAGAGAGAAGTTGGAGAAGATAGGGATTGGTCAGGAAGAAGAGAGGAGGAGACAGAAGGGGCAAACAGGGGAGTAACCGGTAGGGATTGGGAGGAGGAGTCAGGGTCGTAGCAGGGTAGAGAAAAGGAGCGTGTGCGTGCGCCCTCTGTAAGTTGAGGTTTTTACACTGTTTACCTGTGTAACTCTTACTAATTCTTCTTTCGTCTCCCATCCTCCAATTCATAGCAGATCGCCAGATTTCATCTACCCTCGTAATGGTATGGCATCAGCTCAACGATCATATCCGAAAAGATGGTGAAACCGTCAAACAAATGAATGTGGGCGGATGGCATATAATAGGTTTATGGACACAAGTACTCACTGCGAAGATGTTCAATAAAATATATAGATTCAGTATTGCGCACCGTATTTGCCCAATTGTGACTAAAGGCGTAATGGGCCAGGGATCAGAAGTAGTCCAGTTACCGTAGCGTACCTGTACGTATGGTTAGTACAGGTGCAGCAGTATGATACCAGGGTACAGTTACAAGTAGGTTGACAACAGATTGTCTTCTAATCAGCACTTTACTGCACTGATATTTGATTTCTTCTTAGAGATGCTGCACTAAAGAATCTTGTTATTAAAGTAGCTTCATACAGTAGTATAATGTAATAATAGAGTTCCCAAGTTACCCGTGAACAGATGTACAGTGTATAACATTAGTGTTACTTACATTTAGTTGACAGTGTAACGGCTATAGTCTCCAAATAGCTGTAGTTACAGTGTAAGAAATGCACAATAAATGCCACGTTACTGCACTGCCTTTTACTCTCTTTGTCAGAGAGCTGAACTGCAAAAGGAAGGGTGGGGGAGGGGAGGTCCTCTGTGTTAAAATTAGTGACACGTGTGCGTATAGTGTATCAACAGTTTCTAATTTACACAAACCCCCCCTCCCTCTCAATGAACTACCAGATGCAAAGTCGGCCCATCGACGAAGAAGATAAATATTTGTATTTTTATTCTTTCCTGATTATTCCATTTTTCATGATGTCAATGTCAAGTGAACTGCGAAGTGATGAACCAAGTGCTACCGTACCACCGGGCCCTTAACTTTACAACCTGACCAGAAGAACTACAGTACAAAAGAAAATATCAACACCTGTAATTTCGTGTTAGTTCCATGATTTTTGTAGTTTTTATCCGATAAAAAAAAAATACATTTCTTAAATTCAACATAGTCAGTGAAAAACACACCCCCACCCCCCAAAGAAAAAGAAAAGAATGGCAAAAATTGTTAACTCTATCAAAAACGATTCAGTCAGGGTTTTTAAACAATCAGTCTCTTAAAAAAGGGCTGTTCTGTTGTTTTCTTTGAACTTGAAAGTTCACCTATGAAGCGTGTGGGGGGATTCTTCAAGTAAGGGTTTGAGGTTTTATGGGTGAAGTGTTAGGGGCGGGCTACACTAGTTTCCAAATGGCTTCTAGATATACATATTACAAATGTCGGGAAGGTGAGGATTAAACATGTCCATCTCACGTGTAGTAAGGCTTGGGTGTTTGAAGTGGTGGGGGGAGGAGTTGAAAAGGGCTAGTTACCACTGGCGCTGTATATTGTGCCGGAGGAGTCCTTACGAGCAGGGCTTTATCCATCCGTTTGCATGCTACCTAAACAAAAAGCCCTCAAAATAATACTCGATGACACATTCCTCCGTAAACCACGCCAGGAATTCTAATCCGAATGAGAAAGTCTTTTACCCACGCATGCGGCCTAACGTGATACACTCTCGCGAAGATTAGAGCAGGAAAGCCAAGAACTTACAAATGCATATCGCTGGTGTGGTTGTGGGGGGTTGTTGAGGGCTCGGCTGTACTCTGAATTATTAGTTGAAATGTTTTCGACCCACACCCCCACAAATACATCAACAACGTACTGCAACACTATTAAATTAAAAAAGCTACAGTTCATGTGAGTGGATTCTCAGAATACCAAACAATTGTTACAGTATGCAAGCCCATCTCGAGGAACAAACAACGGAACTGTTTTTCAGCACTTGAAATCTAAATCCGATGAGAGTCTTACACGCATGCCCTTACAAATCAAAACAGTATTTACAAACAATGCATATATAATACTTTGCGCCCCCCAAAAAACTATAAACGTAGAAATAAATAACCATAACTGATATAGAATAAGATTATGGGCCTATGCAGAGAATCACGGCTATTTCAAACCCGCATTTTTTTGAGAAAATCCGACGCAGAAAACAGCCAGAAAATGGCGGTTACAAAAACGCGCCAATTTTGTTTTCTATTTCTAAAACTCGCCCGCTCGCGGCTGCGAGAACCCCACTCGCCAGTTTTAAAATATCCTTATGCAGAGAGGCGCGAACGGCAACTAGCGGCTGTTCGCGCCAATAAAATGGCGCGATTGTCTCCTTTTGCCTCGCCAGGAAAAAGTTGGCAAGAAGCTGCCGCTCGCGGCCATACAAAGAAAAAAAGGCGCGAATTTTTTTTACACACATTTCTGCAGCGCGCATCTCGCCAATTTAAACTCGCCCACGCATTCATGTTAAACATTGCAGAAATTCGCACATTTCTGCATTATGGAGAATAAAACTCTCCAAAAACAGCTACTTTTTTATTAAACTCGCCATTTTTAAATTCGCTGCTCTCTGCATAGGCCCCTATAACTTTTTTTGTAGGGGGGGTTTCTTATAAGAGTCACAGTAGCCACCCACCTTCATACAGTACGTACATGACTAGTGTTAGAATTAAAAAGCTACATTAGGTGATTGATTCTCAGAATATCTAAAATTGTTATGCAAGCCACATATCGAGAAACGAAAAAAAAAATCTTTTTTTTTCAGACGTGTAATGCAAATCAAATGAGAAAGTGTCTACACACATGCGCCTTAATGTGATGACAACCTAATGCGTTTCAAACAAGTTCCATTAAACATACCGCATGCGCCTAAATGTGATGACACGCAAATGTTTTATCAAGGTTACATGAGCCATACACGCATGCGCATAAAAATAAAAACAGTATGAAAAGAAGAGCAAGCCTACTGTAGAAAAGTATCGATTAATAAACAATACATACAGTATAGAAATGTGATGACACGATACAGTATGGTTTCAACAAGGTTTCAATTCGCATGAGCGGAAAAAAAATATTTTATATTCGGAAGAAGCGACGTGATGTTATATTTTTTGATACTGTACTTCTTTTCCCTTTAGTATCCTGTATACAGTACAGTATGTGTCCCTCATATTTTTTATGTGTATGGCTAGGAGCCTCAGACTACTGTATAAGTATGAACTTGTATTGTTAATCTCTGCTTCAAATATAAATATTCAATTTACAATTACAGTGCGCCACACACACAGACTTGCAGAAATGTAAGCGCTGTACTGTGTACTATATGTAGGTTGAATTGCCTATTAACTTTAAGACAGCTCGCGATTGCCCACTTGAATTTCTGACGGTATTGCAGACAACGCTAAAATGCAATTTTCTGCGCCCCGATAGAAAACCGAGTCATTGGTAACGGTTGGAAAACAGATCGCGTCGGGCCCGCGGTATTCAGAGTGGTTCGGCGTACGCCGCTTTAGAATAAAGGCTGGCGCAGCTGTCATGCGTTGCATGATTTTTACTTCATTCGCATAATCATGCCAATTGTCATAATTTATCTTGCACTTTATGAATTCAAACCTTTACATTGATGGCAGAATTGTTGTGTGACAGCAAATCTGTGAACCTAAAATTAAATAAAGCAATTGACAGACAATTCTTATTGACTCATTTCTCATTTATAAAAAAGTATTTCATCATATGCCACACAATAATACGCAACATATTTAGTTCTTGCTAAATAAATGATTAATTGTCAGTCAATGGCTGAAATAAATAGTAATAGGTTTTATTTTCTTCAATAAACCTACAGTACCTTCTCTCTTTCTCTATCATATAACTTTAATATAGGTATATACAGGAATATCTTTGTGTGTGTGTGTGTGTGTTTGTGTGTGGTGTATGTGTATGTGTATGTGTATGGTATGTGTATGTTATGTGTTTATATATATTATAATATATATATATACACACACACACACACACACACACACACACACATATATATTTAGAGAAACACAGGCGCAATATAATGCTAAGCAATAAGCTAAACTAGAGTAACAAGAGACTTGGAACGCATGGGACAATAAAGAAACCAGTAAACGATTATAAAGTAGCAGATTTTTCAGGCATGTAGGCTACAATGGATCCTCTTCTAGCTGCTGTGTGGTATGGTGGCTTGTCTTGGCTCACGTGGACCGCCGGGACTCCGCGTTGTGTACCGAGCACGTCCGCAGAGCTGCTTCAAATCTCTTCCAATCTCTTCCTCACTCTCTCTTCCTCACAGCCCCAAGTCACCGCGAGATTGCGGGGATGGCGTCCTGCTGATGTTAAACCATTGACGGGGATTTGAGGAGATATGTCCAGCAAAATAAAGTGCATACAGATAATGCCAATGCTATCAATGCTGACAATCGGAGATAAAGGAGGACTATCAGGAGAAAATGGGCAAAGAGAGTGTCGCCGTTAGCTAATTAGTAAAGTTTTACTTTTTTTTTAATGCTGTGTCAGGGGAAAAGTAGAGATGCCCCTTTTTCTGTACAACTAAATAGATTTGCGCAATTAGCGTTAGCTGCCACAATGTGCACTAATGCTGAAGTTGGCGCAGAAGGAGCAACTTCACACATCAATGCAAACAGAAGATAATAAAGGTTTTTTTTTAAGAACAATTGACTAGGATTTTGCCCATTTCTAAAAAAACTCTCTGTCACATTATCCCCTTGGAGGCAAGGATTCCTCTCTCCTAATGCAGTTATTTTATGTTTGCTACACTTTGGTGGTACATTATTATACAGTAACTTCTTGCATTCTATAGTTGTTCTTTAATATACTACGTAATTGTGGAACTATATAAATAAATAATATTCAAGAATATTAGACATGTCAATATACGTGTATTCATGTTTATCAGTTACCCATCCTGCACAATGATCGGAAAACCAACAACTGCAACCACACTCTATGTACCACCCTCTTGGGAGAGACCTACTGTACAATAACTTTTTGACTGAATATTGAATATTTTTTCACGTTTTACTCCTGCATTGCTTATTTAGGTACATTGCATATTTTCTCTTTGCTAATGTGTCTTACTGTAAGAATCAAGCATAATTTTTCATACTTTAACATTTCCAGCTATATTTCTAAAAGTGCTGCCTATTAACTTACAGTTATATTTGTAAAAGTGTGTTACTATAGACACACATTAAATGCATGACTGTAAATTCTTCCCTTATGGCATCTGATATGCAACATTAGAAGGTTTTGTTTCCTTAGCAGCATGCCTTGCCTTAAATTGCCAAGCCTCCCTCTCATTTTAATTATAAAATGTTTTTAGTATGCCAGCTGCTGTTTTAAAGCAAATGTGTATCAGTGTGTAGAAGAAAGATGATGATTCTATTAAATTATACATTCATGTTGGTTTTAATTAAAATTAGAGGAATGGAGATAAGCGGTTCTATGAAGGGGAATATTTATTTAACCTATTCTCCTCTGAGGAGAGACAGTAAATGTACCAACAGTAACAGTAAAGATGTGAACTATTTGTCATGGATGCTATATGACAAGAATTTCTCCATGTATTAGAAAGGGCAGTGTAAAGGTCAGAAAAAACAATCGTGGTGGGTTGCACTAAACTGATACCAGCTGTCTAATCAATATAATTCATATTTTAGCATAATTAAAATGCTACTACAGTTGCTCACAAAGCAAACAATATACCACTGGTGTGTAGAGTGTGCGTGTTTCTATTCTACAGTACAGTATGTGAAAAATAGTCCTCAAATAATGGAACATTCACTATCTTGCTGTATTAGTGATCTATCCACTAGACCAAACGGTAAGCTATTCAGATCACACTATGATCCACAACATGTGCTAATTCCCTATTTCAACCCCCCACCCCTTTACAATTTATTTACTGCAAGCCCCTCCCAAAACTGACTGCACAGATACACTGAAACCCTGAACTGACTCTAGCATTGCAATACAGCATAAACATTTGACAGGAACAGGCACACACCTGCTGTTAGTTGCTCACACTCACTCTGCTCACAACAGCTCCTTGCAGAACTGACCTACCTCTGGCATCATGAACCTGCCTATGTATTTAACTCTTTTCTTTCTCCTGGCCTCATGGAGATGTTACTCCCTCTATCCACTACAAACTCCTCCATCCTGCCCACCCACCCACATCACCATCACCCTGGACTACTCAAAAGCCTTGCCACTATCTACTGATGTTGGTGGAGAACTCTCAAAAACCAGCACACCAACCACTGCTCAATCTAGAATGGCAAACACCCAAATCTAACAACTTGCAAACAACTAACCAAATTTCTAACTCATACTATTACTCTCTTTAGCAGGTGATATGAACCTAACCCAGGTCCTCCCATTTCAGCTCTGTCCCATGCCCCTGAGAATTCCACCTTAAATTCCAAAAAGGGCTATCTGTCGCCATATAAACATCCGGAGCGCTGCCCAAATTGGATGATCTAAGGGAATGGTGCCCTTATGCATAAACCTAAAGCCATCGTTCTTACAGAAACATGGCGATCCCTAAAACCCCCTGATGCACATATTGCCATTCAGGGATACTCCATTTTTAGGAGAGATAGGTCAAAGAGAGGAGGAGGGGTGTTATTTATATTTGCAAGACCTTACAATTTACAACGTTACATTGCCCCACCAAGTCCACCCTCTTTTGAAATCTTAGTTGGCAAAATCTGCCTCCCCTTTTCTAAGCCCATCTTGCTCGCCTGGCATCTACCCCCCCCTAAAGCCCCTTTACAATCCTGACTGATATACCTTACCCAATTTCTTGGCTCCATTTCCTCTCTGAATGAGAAGAGTGAGTGTAGTTTTAGGGGATTTCAACTTCATGGCTTGACCCTAAAAACCCACAAAATCCAGATACAACTCAAGTCACTTAACCTATCACAACTCATTTCCCACCCACACGGATAAACCTGAAAATCGCATAAACCATTCCTTGCTTAGAGGGATTCTCTCCTCAACCCAGCAGAATCCAATCCGCTGGCATCCTTCCTGACATTTTCGTGACCATGCACATAGTGTACTGTGTAAGGAAATTTAAACCGCCCCAAAAAAGCCCTAAGTTCTTCTCACTAGAACATTTTAAAAACTTTAACCCCAACAGTTTCTGGATGACACTTTACCACTGCCCATGGCACAGATTCGATTTAATTCCAGACCCCGATTCGCGCTCGACTATTTCCAATCCGAGTTCTTAAAACGTCTGCGATATCCCATGCTCAACTATGCAAAAAAGGTATGGGGGGCCCACCTTTCTGGGTTACACTGACCTTATAGCACTCTACCAGTTCAGGGATACCTTGTGGAAAAGCTACAAAGTAAACTGCACTACCAAGGATCTCAATCATACAGATGCATGGAACATGTGCACAAGGCAAACAAGGCATGCAAAAAGCCCAATATTACTTGACAATCTCACCAAAATACATCAACCCAGTCTAACTTCTGGAGGTTATCAACAATATATTCCAGCCTCCTAACCATCACACCAAGTTAATATCACTAAGGGGGACATTACTCTGACAAACCCACTGACATTGCAAATGCATTCAATGATTACTTTGTGGGGTGTGCCACTAACTTATTAGCGAAACGCAGCCCAAACCACAAACCTGAATCTCATCCTGGGAGTCCCCATAGCCCACCCCTCCCCACACTGCCCACAATTTTCCAATTAGCCCAGTATCTGAGAAGAATTACACAAGCGCTCCAAACTAAACTAAGAGCCAATGTGGACCCGACATACTACAATCTAGGTTCCTACGACTTAGTGCCCCAGCCATTGCAACCAATTGCGTCCATAGTCAACTCATCTGTCTGCAGGCCATATCCTAAACCTGGAAACTGCCAGAGTTGTCCCAATCTTCAAAAAGTGGGGTACAAAACACTGTCTCAAACTAATAGTGTGCGCGTGTGTGTATTGAGGTGGGGGCTGCAGTGGCATTTGGGTATAGAGGTGGGGGCTGCAGTGTGCGTTTGTGTGTTAGAGGTGGGGGGGCTGCATTTGCATTGTGTGTATTTAGGTTGGGCTGCATTGTGCGTTTGTGTGTATAGAGGTGGGGGCTGCAGTGTGTGTTTGTGCGTATAGAGGTGGGGGCTGCAGTGTGTGTTCCTTCTACCTCTCTCCTATTTCCTCAGCGTTGCCCTGCAGACCTCGCGCACCTGCGCGGTCCCGAGGCCTGCAATAGCGCTCCCCGCTCCCAGTCGAACCCGTTTGCAACCCACGAGCAATACCTTGCCATCCTTGGAGCGTCGTCCGCTCCTCTGCGCTCCCGTGGTGGTCCCAGCGGTTGCAGCACTCCGAGCGCCTGGTGACGCGCCCTGTGCGCGTGCCCCACCTCCGATCACCCAGGGCGCACGCACACGCTCCTCCTCCGGCTCTGTCCTGCCCTCTGCTTGCGTCCTCCTCCCGGTCCCTGCGGGCCATCGCGCTCTCACAGCCTTGTGCTGCGCACCCCAACTTACAGAGGCGCACGCACACGCTCCTTTTCTCTACCCTGTGTTTCTGTTTACAGAGGTGTGCCCTGCAGAGTGGTGTGTGTTTTGGTGTGTATAGAGGTGGGGGGTGCAGTGTGTGTTTGTGGTATAGAGTGGGCCCTGCAGTGTTCGATTGTGATGATAGAGGGGGGGCAGGCAGTGTGTGCTTGTGTGTATAGAGGTGGGGGGGGCACAGCAGTGGCGCGTGTGTGTATGAGGTGGGGGCTGCAGTGTGCATTGTGTGGTATGAGGTGGGGGCTGGCAAGTGTGCGTTTTGTGCATAGAGGTGGGGGACTGCAGTGTGCATTTGTGTATTTAGTGGGGCTGCATTGTGCGTTTGTGTGTATAGAGGTGGGGGGCTGCAGTGTGTGTTTGTGCGTATAGATGTGGGGCTGCAGTGTTGTGTTCCTTCTACCTCTCTCCCATTTCCTCCAGCGCTTGCCCTGCAGACCTCGCGCACCTGCCGGTCCCCGATCCCTGCAATAAGCGCTACCCGCTCCCAGTAACCCGTTGCCCCCAGCAATACCTTGCCATCCTTGGCGTCCGTCCGCTCTCTGCTGCCTCCCTCCGTGTGGTCCCCGCGGTGCAGCCATCCGAGCGCCTGGTGACGCGCCCTGTGCGCGTGCCCCCTCGCGTCAACCCAGGGCGCACGCACACCTCTCCCTCCTCCCGGCTCTGTCTGCCCTCTGACGTCCTCCTCCCGTCCTGCGGGCCATCGCTCTCCACAGCCTTCCTGCGCACCCACACAAATGCACACTGCAGCCCCCACCTCAATACACACACGCGCACACTGCTGCCCCCACCTCTATACACACAAGCACACACTGCTGCCCCCACCTCTATATACACAATCGAACACTGCAGGGCCCACCTCTATACACACAAACACACACTGCAGCCCCCACCTCTATACACACAAACACACACACACTCTGCAGGGCACACCTCTGTAAACAGAAACACAGGGTAGAGAAAAGGAGCGTGTGCGTGCGCCCTCTTAATTTTGGGGTGCGCAGGCACAGGCTGTGAGAGCGCGATGGCCCGCAGGGACCGGGAGGAGGACGCAGAGGGCAGACA
Source organism: Ascaphus truei (assembly GCA_036426205.1). Lineage (NCBI taxonomy): Eukaryota > Metazoa > Chordata > Amphibia > Anura > Ascaphidae > Ascaphus > Ascaphus truei. The sequence continues at coordinate 48,989 of WSYH01003101.1, forward strand.
GAGCCCGGAGGAGGAGCGTGTGCGTGCGCCCTGGGTGAGCGGAGGGGGCACGCGCACAGGGCGCGTCACCAGGCGCTCGGAGTGCTGCACCGCGGGGACCACACAGGAGGGAGGCAGAGGAGCGGACGGGACCGCCAAGGATGGCAAGGTATTGCTCGTGGGTGCAACGGGTGACTGGGAGCGGGGAGCGCTATTGCAGGGACTCGGGGACCGCGCAGGTGCGCGAGGTCTGCAGGGCAAGCGCTGAGGAAATGGGAGAGAGGTAGAAGGAACACACACTGCAGCCCCCACCTCTATACGCACAAACACACACTGCAGCCCCCCACCTCTATACACACAAACGCACAATGCAGCCCCCACCTAAATACACACAAATGCACACTGCAGCCCCCACCTCTATGCACACAAACGCACACTGCAGCCCCCACCTCTATACACACAAATGCACACTGCAGCCCCCACCTCAATACACACACGCGCACACTATTAGTTTGAGACAGTGTTTTTGTCCCCACTTTTGAAGATTGGGACAACTCTGGCAGTTTTCCAGGTCTTAGGGATATGGCCTGCAGACAGGATAGAGTTGACTATGGACGCAATTGGTTTGGCAATGGCTGGGGCACTAAGTCGTAGGAACCTAGATTGTAGTATGTCGGGTCCACATTGGCTGCTTAGTTTTAGTTTGAGGAGCGCTTGTGTAATCTCTTCAGATACTGGGCTAAATTGAAAATTGTGGGCAGTGTTGGGAGGGGGTGGGGCTATAGGGGTACTCCCAGGATGAGATTCAGGTTTGTGGTTTGGGCTGCGTTTCGCTAATAAGTTAGTGGCACACCCCACAAAGTAATCATTGAATGCATTTGCAATGTCAGTGGGGTTTGTCAGAGTAATGTCCCCCTTAGTGATATTACTTGGTTGTTGATGGTTAGGAGGCTGGAATATATTGTTGATAACCTTCCAGAAGTTAGCTGGGTTTGATGTATTTTGGTGGAGATTGTCAGAGTAATATTGGGCTTTTGCATGCCTTGTTTGCCTTGTGCACATGTTCCGCATGCATCTGTAGTGATTGAGATCCTTGGTAGTGCCAGTTACTTTGTAGCTTTTCCACAAGGTATCCCTGAACTGGTAGAGTGCTATAAGGTCAGTTGTAACCCATGAAAGGTGGGCCCCCCATACCCTTATTTTGCATAGTGGAGCATGGGTATCGCAGAGTTTTAAGAACTCGGATTGGAAATAGTCGAGCGCAGAATCGGGGTCGGGAATTAAATCGAATCTGTGCCATGGGCAGTTGGTAAGGTCATCCAGAAACTGTTGTGGGTTAAAGTTTTTAAATGTTCTAGTGAGGAGAACTTTAGGGCTTTATTGGGGCGGTTTAATTTTCCTTACACAGTACACTATTGCATGGTCACTGAAAATGTCAGGAAGGATGCCAGAGGATTGGATTCTGCTGGGGTTTGAGGAGAGAATCCAGTCTAGCAAGGAATGGTTATGCGATTTCAGGTTTATCCGTGTGGGTTGGGAAATGAGTTGTGATAGGTTAAGTGACTTGAGTTGTATCTGGATTTTGTGGTTTTTAGGGTCAAGCCAATTGAAGTTGAAATCCCCTAAAACTAGCAGCTCACTCTTCTCATTCAGAGAGGAAATGGAGCCAAGAAATTGGGTAATATCAGTCAGGGATTGTAAAGGGGCTTTAGGGGGGCGGTAGATGCCAGCGAGCAAGATGGGCTTAGAAAAGGGGAGGCAGATTTTGCCAACTAGAGTTTCAAAAGAGGGTGGACTTGGTGGGCAATGTAACAGTGTAAATTGTAAGGTGTCTGCAATATAAAATAACACCCCTCCTCCTCTCTTTGACCTATCTCTCCTAAAAATGGAGTATCCCTGAATGGCAATATGTGCATCAGGGGTTTTAGGGGATCGCCATGTTTCTGTAAGAACGATGGCTTTAGGTTTATGCATAAGGCACCATGCCCTTAGTTCATCCAATTTGGGCAGCAGGCTCCGGATGTTTATATGGGCGACAGATAGCCCTTTTTGGAATTTAAAGGTGGAATTCTCAGGGGCATGGGACAGAGCTGAAATGGGAGGACCTGGGTTAGGTTCAATATCACCTGCTAAAGAGAGTAATAGTATGAGTAGAAATTTGGTTAGTTGTTTGCAAGTTGTAGATTTGTGGTGTTTGCCATTAGATTGAGCAGTGGTTGGTGTGCTGGTTTTTAGAGTTCTCCACCAACATTCAGTAGATAGTGCAAGGCTTTTGAGTAGTCCAGGGTGTATGGTGATGTTGGGTGTGGGCCAGGATGGAGGAGTTTGTAGTGGATAGAGGGAGTAACATCTCCATGAGGCCAGGAGAAAGAAAAGAGTTAAAATACATAGCAGGTTCATGATGCCAGAGGTAGGCAGTTCTGCAAGGAGCTGTTGTGAGCAGAGTGAGTGTGAGCAGACTAACAGCAGGTGTGTGCCTGTTCCTTGTCAAATGTTTAGCTGTATTGCAATGCTAGAGTCAGTTCAGGGTTTCAGTGTATTGTGCAGTCAGTTTTGGGAGAGGCTGCAGTAAATAAATTGTAAAGGGGTGGGGGGTTGAAATAGGCAGATTAGCATGCTTGGGATCATAGTGTGATCTGAATAGCTTACCGTTTGTTGTCTAGCTGGATAGATCACTAATACAGCAAGATAGTGAATGTTCCATTATTTGAGGACTATTTTCACATACTGTACTGTAGAATAGAAAAAGCACACTCTACAACCAGTGGTATAATTGTTTGCTTTGTGAGCATACTGTAGTAGCATTTTAATTATGCTAAAATATGAATTATATTGATTAGACAGCTGGTATCAGTTTAGTGCATACCCACATTGTTTTTCTGACCTTTCACTGCCCTTTCTAATACATGGAGAAATTCTTGTCATTATAGCATCCATGACAAATAGTTCACATCTTTACTGTTTACTGTTGGTACAATTTACTGTCTCTCCCTCAGGAGGAAATAGGTTAAATAAATATTTCCCCTTCATAGAACCGCTTATCTCCATTCCTCTAATTTAATTAAAACCAACATGAATGTATAATTTATATAAATGCATCTATCTTTCTTCTACACACTGATCACATTTGCTTTAAAACAGCAGCTGGCATACTAAAAACATTTTTATTAATTAAAATGAGAGGGAGGCTTGGCAAATTAAAGGGCAAGGCATGCTGCTAGAGGAAACAAAACCTTCTAATGTTGCATATCCAGATGCCATAAGGGAAGAATTTACAGTCATCATTGTAATGTGTGTCTATAGTAACACACTTTTACAAATATAACTGTAAATGTTAAAGTAGGCACACTTTTAGAAATATAGCTGGAAATGTTAAAGTATGAAAAATTATGCTTGATTCTACAGTAAGACACATTGCAAAGAGAAAAATATGCAATGTACCTAAATAAGCAATGCAGGAGTAAAACGTGAAAAAAATATTCAGTCATAAAAGTTATTGTACAGTAGGTCTCCCAAGAGGGGTAACATAGAGTGTGTTGCAGTTGGTTTTCCGATCATTGTCAGGATTGGTAAACTGATAAACATGAATACCGTATATTGACATTGTCTAATATTCTTGAATATTATTTATTTATATAGTTCCAACAATTACCGTAGTATATTAAAGAACAGACTATAGAATGCAAGAAGTTACTGTATAATAATGTACCAAAAGTGTAGCAAACATAAAATAACTCATTAGGAGAAGGAATCCTTGCCTCCAAGGGGATAATGTACAGAAGTTTTTTTAAAAATGGGCAAAATCCTAGTAATTGTTCTTAAAAACCTTTATTATCTTCTGTTTGCATTGATGTGTGAAGTTGCTCCTTCTGCGCCAACTTCAGCATTAGTGCACATTGTGGCAGCTAACGCTAATTGCTGCAGAATCTTATTTAGGTACCAGAAAAGGGGCATCTCTACTTTTCCCCTGACACAGCATTAAAAAAAAAAGTTAAAACTTTACTAATTAGCTAACGGCGACACCTCTCTTTTGCCCATTTTCTCCTGATAGTCCTCCTTTATCTCCGGATTGTCAGCATTGATAGCATTGGCATTATCTGTATGCACTTTATTTTGCTGGACATTATCTCCTCAATATACCCCGTCAATGGATTTAACATCACGCAGACGCCATCCCCGCAATCTCGCGGGACTTGGGAGACTGTGAGGAAGAGATTGGAAGAGATTTGAAGCAGCTGCGGACGTGCTCGGTACACAACGCGGAGTCCCGGCGGTCCACGTGGAGCCAAGACAAGCCACCATACCACACAGCAGCTAGAAGAGGATCCATTGTATCCTACATGCCTGAAAAATCTGCTACTTTATATATCGTTTACTGGTTTCTTTATTGTCCCCAGTCGTTCCAAGTCCTTGTTACTCTAGTTTAGCTTTATTGCTTAGCATTATTTGCGCCTGTGTTTCTCTAAATATATATGTGTGTGTGTGTGTGTGTGTGGTATCTGGTGTGTGATATATATATTATTATATATAACTACACATCCACATCCCCATACAATACACATACACAACACAATACCACACACACACACACACACACACACACACACAGATATTCCTGTATATACCTATATACAGTATATATATAGAGAAAGAGAGAAGGTTTACTGTAGGTTTATTGAAGAAATAAAACATATTACTATTTATTTCAGCCATTGACTGACACATTAATCATTTATTTAGCATAACTAAATATGTTGCGTATTATTGTGTGCATATGAAAATACTTTTATTATAAATGAGAAATGAGTAATAAGAATTGTCTTTGTCAATATTGCTTTATTTAATTTGTTATGTTCACAGTATTTGCTGTCACACAACAATTCTGCCATCAATTAAAGGTTTGAATTCATAAAGTGCAAGATAAATTATTGACAAGTGCAGTGATTATGCGAATGAAGTAAAAATCATGCAACAGCATGTACAGCTGCGCCAGCCTTTATTCTAAAGCGGCGTACGCCGAACCACTCTGAATACCGCGGCCCGACGCGATCTGTTTTCCAACCGTTTACCAATTGACTCGGTTTTCTATCGGGGCGCAGAAAATTGCATTTTAGCGTTGTCTGCAATACCGTCTAGAAATTCAAGTGGGCAATCGCGAGCTGTCTTAAAAGTCTAATAGCAATTCAACCTACAATATAGTACACAGTACAGGCGTACATTTCTGCAAGTCTGTGTGTGTGCGCACTGTAATTGTAAATTTGAAGATTTATATTTGAAGCAGAGATTAACAATACAAGTTCATACTGTATACAGTAGTCTGAGGCTCCTTAGCCATACACATAAAAAATATGAGGACACATACTGTACTGTATACAGGATACTAAAGGGAAAAGAAGTACAGTATTACAAAAATATAACATCACGTCTTCTTCCGAATATAAAATATTTTTTCCGCTCATGCGAATTGAAACCTTGTTGAAACGCATACTGTATGCGTGTCATCACATTTCTATACTGTATGTATTGTTTATTAATCGATACTTTTTCTACAGTAGGCTTGCTCTTCTTTTCATACTGTTTTTATTTTATGCGCATGCGTGTATGGCTCATTGTAACCTTGCATAAAAACATTTGCGTGTCATCACATTTAGGCGCATGCGTGTATGTTTAATTGGAACCTTGTTGAAACGCATTAGCGTGTCATCACATTAAGGCGCATGTGTGTAAGACTTCTCATTTGATTTGAATTACAAGTCTGAAAAAATAACCTTTTTTTTTCGTTTCTCGATATGGGCTTGCATAACAATTTTAGATATTCTGAGAATCAATCACTAATGTAGCTTTTTAATTCTACACTAGTCATGTACGTACTGTATGAGGTGGGTGGCATACTGTGACTCTTATAAGAAACCCCCCCTAAAAAAAAGTTATAGGGGCCTATGCAGAGAGCAGCGAATTTAAAAATTGGCGAGTTTAATAAAAAGTAGCTTTTTTGGAGAGTTTTATTCTCCATATGCAGAAATGTGCGAATTCTGCTATGTTTAACATGAATGCGTGTGGCGAGTTTAAATTGGCGAGATGCGCGCTGCAGAAATGTGTTAAAAAAAATTCGCGCCTTTTTTTTTCCTTTGCTATGGCCGCGAGCGGCAGCTTCTTGCCAACTTTTCCTGGCGAGGCAAAAAGGAGACAATCGCGCCATTTTATTGGCGCGAACAGCCGCTAGATGCCGTTCGCGCCTCTCTGCATAAGGATATTTTTAAAACTGGCGAGATGGAGGTTCTCGCCAGCCGCGAGGCGAGTTTTAGAAATAGAAAAACAAAATTGGCGCGTTTTTTGTAACTCGCCATTTTCTGCTGTTTTCTGCGCGATTTTCTCCAAAAAATGGCGAGTTTTGAAATAGCGCTGCTCTCTGCATAGGCCCCATAATCTTTTATTCTATACAGTATGTATTTATTCTACAGTTTATGTGCAGTATTATATATGCATTGTTTTAATACTGTTTTGATTTAATGGGCATGCGTGTAAGACTTCTCATTCGATTTGAATTTCAAGTCTGAAAAAAAATTCCCGTTGTTTGTTCCTCGAGATGGGCTTGCATACTGTAACAATTTTTGATATTCTGAGAATCACTCACTACTGAACTGTAGCTTTTTAATTCTACACTAGTAGTGGCATACTGTGATTTGTATTTGTGGGTGTGGGGTTCAAAACATTTCAACTAATAATTCAGCATACAGCCTCAACAACCCCCCACACACACACAGCATTCATTTGTAATTCTTGGCTTTCTGGCTCTAATCTTCCCGAGAGTGTTATCACATTTAGGCGCATGCGTGTAAGACTTCTCATTCGATTAGAATTCCTGGCTTGTTTACAGTAATTGTGTCATCGAGTCTTATTGAGGCTTTGTTTACGGTAACGCATGCAAACATGTGATAATCCCTTCTCGAATGACTCCTCCAGGCACAATACATACAGGCCAGTGGTAACTAGCCCCTTCAACTCCTCCCCCCACCACTTCACACACAAGCCTTACAACGTGAATAGAAATGTTTATCCTCACCTTCCCGAATTTAATATGTTAATCTGAAAAGCCCTTCTTGGCAACTAGTGTAGCCCGCCCCTAACCACTTCACACATAAACCCAAACCCTTCTTGAAGAATCCCCCCACACATTCATAGTGAATTTCAAGTTCAAAGAAAAAACAGAGACATCCCTTTTTAAGGACTGATTTTTAAAAACCCTAATCTGAATCATGTTTTTGATAAGTTAACAATTTTTGCCATTCTTTCTTTTTCTTTGGGGGGTGGGGGTGTTTCACTGACTATCGTGAATTTAAAGAAATGTATTTTTTTTTATCAGGATAAAAATACAAATAATCATGAATAACAGAAATTACAGTTTTTATTTTCTTTGTACTGTAGTTCTTCTGTCAGTTGTAAATTAAGGGCCGGTGGTAACGGTAGCACTTTTCATCACTTCAGCATCACTTGACATTGACATCATGAAAAATGGATAATCATGGAAGAATGAAAAAATACAAATATTTATCTTCTTCGTCATGGCCGCTTTGCATTCTGTAGTTCATTGAGAGAGGGGGGGTTTGTGTAAATTATGACTGTTGATACACTATACACACAGTTCACTAATTTTACACATGAGACCTCCCCTCCCCCCACCCTTCCTTTTGCAGTTCAGCATCTCTGAAAAGAAAAGTAAAAAGGAGTGCAGTAAAGTGCATTTATTGGCATTGCTTACACTATAACTACAGCATATTGGACTATACCGTTACTACTGTCAAACTATACTGTACAGTACACTAATGTATAACTGTACACTGTTCCAGTATACTGGAACTCTATATTACATTATAACTACTGTATAACTACTTTATAACAAGATTTGTAGTGCAGCATCTCTTAAAAGAAAATAAATAATCAGTGCAGTAAAGTGCATATTAAAGACAATCTGTGCCATACTGTACTTACCTGTATCATACTTGCTGCACCTGTACTAACCATACTACAGTACTGTACTGTAACACTACTTTCCATGATCCCTGCCCATTACGCTTTATCACAATGGGCAAAACGGTCGCAATATGATCTATATATTTATTACATCTTTCGACAGTGAGTACGTTGTTCCATAAACTCATTATGCCATCCGCCAATTCATCCTTTTTTGACGGTTTCACCACTTTTCGGATATGATCCTTGAGCTGATGCCATACCATTTCGATAGGATTGAAATCTGGCGATCTGTAATTGGAGGATGGAAAGAAAGAGAATTAGTTAAAGAGTTACACAGTAAACAGTGTAAAAAATGAGAAACGGTTACCGTACTTACTCCGCTGGCGTCTTAACCCAGTTGATACTGCTGGCAAGAATATGCGCAGATGACGCGGTGTGTTTGGGATCATTGTCCTGGAAGAACCGGTGACCATCTGGGAATTCACGTGTGATGTACTCCACAATCTCGGGCACTATTTGCTCTTGGAAAAAATACTTTATTCATCATTCCTGTAACAAGAAAAGAAAAGTGCTCAAAATACTGCACACTAATACAGTGCATAAGGCTACAGCATGTGACTTTGTGCATTATTTTACCGTCAAAGATGACAATGCATCCTGGTCCACGAATAGAGATGGCACCCCACACATGCAGCTTCACTGAGTGTTTTGGATGCGGCTTCATAGATATGCGTCCTTTTTTGTGGAATGCAAAGGTGGCAAATCTCTCAAGCGATACAGTCGTCTTGTCAGTAAAGATGCAATCCTGAAATGTCTCGCCACTTTCGATCCAGTCCCGCGCCTGGTCCACTCTGTTGATCTTGTTGGTGTACCTTATCATAGGATATGCTCTGTAATGACAAGGAATAATTTTAGAGGTACTATACAGTTAAACCACACTTTTACCTATAGTACTGTACTGTCCAATACTAAACTTGCACGTCCATATTTCCATCCCAATCTGTTTCTCATTATTTTGATGCTGCTCTAAGATGCGATTATATTGTGTTGTTGCTCTAGAGCATACTTAACCCTTGTGGCACACCTCATCATTCTCTTCGCTTATTTGGTCAACCAGAAGAGTTGTCGCCCTACAGTTTAAAGGAGAAACAACAATTTGTTACAGTAGGGCACCAAAATTCCCTGTATTATATTCTTTGTCATTTATACACAGTATAAATTTGGAACCAGTTGATTTTTCACCCAAAAATAAAACATCTCCTTCTGTTATTTCTTTTTTAGAGAAAGGATATCAACATCCACCCATCGAAAAAGGGAAGAAATACCCCCTATGGGACAAACAGGAGTCAGCCCAAAATTCACAAAGGAGAAAAAGAGATTCAGAGGGATCAGAGGAGGAAAAAAGAGACAGAGAGAGAAGGAGAAAGGATTAATGGTGGTCGCGCCAGTAAAGTATGGTATTTATAACTTGTCATCACATGAACTTACACCTTACCATATCTCGCTTTTGGCGAAGGGACTTTCGTTCTCACCTAGTAGCCTACCCAATCAGTTTGAGTTGTTTGTAGATCTTAACAGGTTCATACGCAAACTCATCCTGATGAGACATTTTTCTTTCAAGGACAGGGAGATACTGAATACCTCTAATGTCAATTTTAACACCCAGGAACAAGAATGCATTCGTGCACTAACTTCTATTCTTGCTGAGCCTGGTGTCATAGATAATTTTACTACGAGTACACAGATTAACAACATGTATGATTCATTTGAACCACATAACTTCACCACACATTCTGAACCTGACTTAGCTGATGGGCCGCCATTTATTCAGGCATCCCAGCCTAGCCGCCTGAACCTGTGTGGGGATTCTTCCCAGCATTTGGTTCAGGATTCGGATCTGGCCCTGGACTTCAAGCACTCACCTTTTCATCCTATCTCCACCTATTTCCCCTACCATTCTAAGGGGAACTTCATTGATACCTTTTACACCATTGTTCTGAAAGATCTTGAACAGTTATGTCAGACTAACACTCGTCTGACACACAGGAATCTGAGCGTGGGAGAAGAATTGGCTCTTAAAAACCTCAAAGAGAACACAGATATTGTTGTAAGACAAGCCGATAAAGGAGGGGCTATCGTCCTGCAGGATAGACAGGACTATGTGTCCGAAGCGGTTCGCCTTTTAATGGACAGTTCATCCTATCGTATACTGGATAAAGATCCGGTCAAAGATTTTCAGTTGGCCTTTAAAGAACTAATTCACAAAGCACTTAGTATGGGCATTATCACTAAAGCAGAGAGCACTTTTTTGTTTATTAGACACCCTAGAACACCTGTTTTTTATAATTTGCCCAAATTGCACAAAGACACCACACATCCCCCTGGTAGACCCATCATATCGGGGGTGGGGTCAATTACGTTGAACGTGTCCCAATATGTCGATTATTTTTTGCAACCATATGTGAAATTATTACCATCTTACATTAGGGACACGTTGCACTTCATTGATTCAACCTCTGAGATCACTTGGAAAGACACGTTTTGTTGGGCTACATGTGATGTATGTTCTCTTTACACCTGCATAGACCATACTAAGGGCTTAGAAGCCATCAATCACTTTTTACAATTAGATTTGAATTTGCATGTGTCACAAAAAGATTTTATTTTATCTTGTATTAAGTTTATTTTGACACATAACTACTTCACTTTTGATGGTACTTTTTATTTGCAGACATGTGGAACGGCCATGGGTTCCAGATTCGCTCCCAGCTATGCGAACCTCTTCATGGGGTTGTGGGAGAACATCAATGTTTGGGGTAATGCGCGGCTGGTGGCGGGTCTGGTGTTCTATGGTCGTTTCATTGATGATATTATTATAATTTGGGATGGTGATAGAGGCCAACTGAAAGACATATTAGACACATTTAATGTTAACAATATGGGGCTAAAATTTACCCGTTCTATACATCCAGATACGATGGTATTTTTAGATCTTGAGCTGTTCATTGATAGGTCGGACATGAGGATACATAGTAAAACACACTTCAAACCTGTCTCTACCAATGTTTACCTGCAGTACGGTAGCAACCACTATAAAAAGTGGCTTAATAACATTCCTAGAAGCCAATTCTTTAGGATCCGCCGGAACTGTTCTCTAAACTCAGATTTCTGTGCCCAAGGAGAGACTTTAACAAATAAGTTCCTCCAAAAGGGTTATGACAGAGCAGTGATGCAGAAGGCGTTTGATGATGCTAAATCTACTGATAGGAGTGCCCTACTTGAGAGGTCCAGGACCAGATCTGATTTTGCTGGCCTTGATCCAGCGGTGAACGGATTAAGCATGAATCCTTTACATTAATTTCCAAAGTTTATCACAAAGTACAATAAATTGGCCTATCAGGTTAAACATATTATTAACAGACACTGGAGCATTATTCAGAATGATCCTATTCTAGGCCCTAAGGTGCCAATACGAGCTCCAATTGTCTTTAAAAAAGCAAGGTGTCTGAAGACCATGATTGCCCCTAGTAGACTTAAGCCTACTATTGATTTACAATCTATAACATCTATCAAGTCTCCTACAAGGGGAAATTTCCCCTGTGGTAGGAATAGATGTATTACTTGTGGGCATATAAGTAAGATTCATTCCTTCAAATCTTTTTCTAATGGCTCTGTACATGAGATAAAACACTATATAAATTGTCTTAGTACCTACATTATATATCTCATTACTTGCCGTTGCGGTCTACAATATGTGGGCCGCACGTCAAGGACTGTTAGTACTAGATTTCTCGAGCACCGTAGAAATGTGAAACATGGTCAACAGTCACATTGCTTATCACGGCACTTTGATAGTGTACACAATAAGGATCCCTGCTCTCTGTCCATCTTTGGTATCGAGGCCATTCCACCTTCCCTTTCAGAGGGTGATAGGTTCAAGAAACTGTGTGTCAGGGAGACCTACTGGATATATGTACTTGGTACGTTGTGTCCAGGGGGTCTCAATGACACAATAGATATTAGTACAGTAGTTTAATGACACCTTTCATGCCTGTGATGGGGTGTAGTGTTTTCACGGAGGTCTGGGTTGAGCGATGTAATTCGTTCCCTCCGTGGTGACATTCATACTATCGCACTGGTATAGTTGATTGTTCCCTTTTTGACAATGGTTGAGATGTGCTATATCTATTATAAGATCTTACTGTGTATATAGCTATATCAGCTCTGCTTGCGTGACCACCATTGATCCAAAATCCTTCTCCGTCCATTCCTCAATTTTGTCCATTCCCTCACTTATTTTCCTCCCCTATTCACCCCCCTCCAATTCGTCTCCCCCCCCTCCCCTACCTTTCCCTTCCACTTCCCCCCCTCCTCCCCCCTCCCGCATCACTCTGTTGTCTTTTGTACTTTGGCCTCTCTGAATCTCTGTATCATTATCTCTGTATATGTATTATCTAGTAGAGACCCATTTATTTAAATCACTAGGATCAATGTTATCTCTCTACTAACATCTGTTTATTATATTATTATATGATTTTGCCGATGATGCAATATTATATTGTATGATGTTATATTATATTTTGTTGTAGTATTTAAATGTATTTTAATTTAATTTGTTTAATTGTATGTTATCACATGTATCTGTTTATTTGGTCACTTTCTTTAGTATTGTTGGTCCACTTTGCCTATATGTGTTCTGGAACATATAGGGGTTAATATTATCCTTACATTGACCGTGTGTTCCTGATTAGCAATTAGTAGTCTTCTTTGCCCTGATTGGTTCATCTTACTATAAAACTATGTCCCCTATCTATGCTTTTACTCCTGATGAAGTCTCTTTGAGACGAAACACGTAGAGAGTGTTGTGTGGAGGTTTTACTGCCCAGTTTTATTATATTTCCACTCACTGGCTTGCTACAGCAATTTATTGCGGTTTTTGGAAGTATTACTCTCAGCTGTCCACTCGTTGCATACATGGAAACTTTTTCCGGTTGAATCCACTGACGTCACTGAGTTCTCGCGGTATCTGGAGCTGAGTACTCACTGTGTGACGCAGGATTGAGAGGAAGGCGGCGTCCCTCGTGTTCCCCGAGCTCCGGAGGTATCCATAGAGGCTGCTGCAGTGTACCTACACCGGACACTATACCAAAGTCATCTGCTACCGGGTTCCTGCGTCTGGCTGGCTAAGTTTTACTCAAAAATGCTTTTTATTAAGCTACGTTTGTGAGTGTGCATTTTTAAAACCTTGACTCCATAAATATATTGTTATACCTTTTACGCTATGAGTGCGCCTGTTTTTTCTGTGTTTTCATTTATATATATATATATATATATAACAAAAAGAACAACATAAAAATATAAAAAATATTATAACTAATAATTTTACTTAATAAAAAATAGCAAACATTTGACTTAACTAAATATTACAACAAACCATAACGTGATAGTGATAAAGAATAAGTCCAAAGAAGAATGTTCCGCTTGTTGAAAAAAATCCAGAGAGGTGAAAGTCCCAAAAGGAAGATCCAGGGAGCGTATTGCAGCTTCAGATATAATTGGTAAAGCCAACCACTACAAATCAAAGAACAAAAAAAAAAACAGAAGAGCAAGCTCCATAGCATGTAACTGTTTAAACAATAGAGTACATTTATTAAAAGACTGCAGCCCAAAGGAATTGCACTTACAGGATTAAAAAAAAAAGCAACCATACGTGGGAGAGAAACCTCTGTGTGTAGTCATCAACAGGGGTGGGGGAGTCCAAGATAGACAAAATGCACCACATCAGCTCTCAGAAGCCACCAACTCCTGTCACAAGCTGGCGCCAGATCGCTATAGCTCTGCGTTCTTTGCTCCTTCATTAATCAGTTACCAGCACTGAAATTCGGCTGCCTGGAACACTGGAACGCCCAGGACTCCACGTGCACGCACCCGCACACGATGACGTCACCAACCCTACACGTTTCGTCACGTCAAAGCGACTTCATCAGGGGTTGTCTGATTGGTCAGTAACAGCCAATGAAATAGGCTGAATGATGTAAAGCTATTCTCATGCCGTGGTTACTGATTCACCACAAAACGATAGTTTGCAGAGTTAAATAAACATTATAAATTACAAAACTTCACAATAAATCATAAACAACTGTATTGTTCGCACGAAACACTGATGAATGTTAGATTGGTCGTAATAGGATACTCTTTTTGCATGTTATGCATTGGGAGTGTTTAAATTTATTTAATCAATTGGTTGAGATATTCTCAGTGTTTCGTGCGAACAATACAGTTGTTTATGATTTATTGTGAAGTTTTGTAATTTATAATGAAGTCGCTTTTACGTGACGAAACGTGTAGGTTTGGTGACGTCATCGTGTGCGGGTGCGTGCACGTGGAGTCCTGGGCGTTCCAGTGTTCCAGGCAGCCGAATTTCAGTGCTGGTAACTGATTAATGAAGGAGCAAAGAACGCAGAGCTATAGCGATCTGGCGCCAGCTTGTGACAGGAGTTGGTGGCTTCTGAGAGCTGATGTGGTGCATTTTGTCTATCTTGGACTCCCCCACCCCTGTTGATGACTACACACAGAGGCTGATGGGTGGCATATGGTTGCTTTTTTTTAATCCTGTAAATGCAATTCCTTTGGGCTGCAGTCTTTTAATAAATGTACTCTATTGTTTAAACAGTTACATGCTATGGAGCTTGCGCTTCTGTTTGTTTTTTGCTTTATATATATATATAAACTAACAAAAACAAGAAAAAGCAGCGCCTCAATGGGTATAAAAGTGATAAATATCTTATATATAGTGTTAATAACAAATAACAATGTGATTAGTGGCAGTGCCTGCGTATAAAACAATAAACATATAATCAATAAAGTAACTTAAAGTCAACGCAGTAAATATATGTGCAAAGAGAAAAAATAAAAATTCAAATTAAAAATTGAAAGGAAGTGAAAAACCAGTCCTTATATGAATTAGTTTGTCAATGATATTGATAGCGTGGGTGCAGGGGGTCTCCGGCTGCTCTCGAGAGGATGAACCACATCCTATGAAATCTGTAGAGGAGAAAGAGAAGAGAGCGCACGCCCCATAGTGTGTAACTGTATATTTAATAATGGGAAGGAGGAAGGGGGGGGGAAGGAATATCACTCACAAGGATAAGGAAATTAAAAGCATGTCGTGAATAAATCACCACCATCCGGTATCTTTGCTTGTCTCTGATGTCTGTCAATCTCTGGATAATGGAGGGTCCGTGATCATCAGGATGTTTCCAAGCGTGGATGAAGTGTTCCGGAATTGGGTTGGAGTCCTCAGAGAATCTCCTAGCTGTTTGGCCTCAAGCTGTTAGACGCACGAACCGGCCTGTTCATGCGCAACGTGATGACGTAATGTCCGTACGTGACGTATTGCGTAATGACGCTCCCTGATGCGTTTTGTCACTCTGGGGCGACTTTTTCAAAGGGTGATGGGAAGGGGCTGAACTCATGAAGTATATATACATATTTGGTATCATAGCAACCCCTAAAACAGCTGAACGGCATGTTACATTAAAGAATCAACTGTTAAAAACCACGATGGTGACTGTACATATAATAATAAAAAGATTAAATCATCAAATTATATATATATATATATATCAGTGGGCTTAACTTAAATTATGTGTATTACAAAGAAAATTGACATATACTAATAAAAATTGCGATGGAGAACGTATCACTGCAATTTAAGGAAAAATTATATAATTAATGAATAAATGTATAATTAAATATATATTCTTAATAATTTTGACTATAAATGAATTGTATATTTATAAATATATGTACAGATCTCTCTATAGTGGTTTCCAAAAATTGATGTGGATTTTCATAATGTCTATACTGAAGGTTATATCAGAGACTCAATATTGGCAACACAGTATATTAAACAGTGCGGTCAGAATGGACTAAAACTCTATTTACTCATTATTACAAATTGATTGAATAAAATCCATTAATTAAAACATTAATTACAAAACATAGAATAAAACATTGAATGAAATACATTGATTACAAAACAAGGAGATGAATGGAGAGGTAGACATATACCAAATATTTAAAGCATAATCAATAGGTATACCCATTTTCATATCTGAACACACATACATATATATGTGTACATGTATACACGTAATTACATATACACACATACACATAATACATGCACCAATGTGACAGAAACATATTATATATTGTTATTTGGACAAATCATATTAAGAAAAGAGGGAGAGAAGGACTACTGTATGTGAACTGTAAGTGAATAATATTACTTCGCTAATGTGTTAAGTGTACCATTGATGAAATGTAAACGCAGTGTTAGAAAAATGTGTGTATATGTGAATATGGAATACCATATGAATTTAATGTATAATAACTATTAAACTAAGTTTTATGTTCAAACGTGAACGTGTGTGAAGATTTACTAAGTGATATGTGTTGACATATTATAATTGATATATATTGTGAAAAACATATGTATACATATATTGTAAGGGATGTATATTAAAATTAATGTGTCCTAAAATTTAATAGAACAGGACAGTGTATAAACACATGATGATTATAAGTGAATATACTTTCACATGTAACAAGTGCCAGCTACCAAGATCAGGAAAAGGTCTATACTGGATTACTGGCAGCTACAGTATATTCAGCTGTGATACTCCTTCATTTATGCTCGGGTCAACTTTGGGTGCAGATTATTACTATGTATGTTTTACATACTGTATATACTGTATACTGTATACATTATACTGTATGGGGGATAGAGAATACTGCATTGGGTAGTGAGTAAGTAACATACAATTTTTTTTATCTCAAATACTGTCCCGGCCAAGCTTATTCTAAAGCTTGCCGGGTGCATAGCGGGTTAGCCGTGGGTCTGTTCCCCGTTTAAAAACGTAGTTTCCCGCGCGGCGGCCGCTTCAATAGATAAGCGCTAATGGCGCTTACTATTGAAAGCACCCGAGGCGCGGGAAAACTGGCCGGTTTTCGGCCGAAAACAGCTGCGCGCCGCCCGCGCTATTTTTAAACTGCGGGGGCAGCCGCATTAGATTCAGCCCGGCCGCAACTGTAATTGCTAGGAAAAAGGTACTGTTAAAAATAATAAGCAATTTGACCAGTAAAAGTGCTATTACAGTACTGTACAGTAAAGAAAACATATTGAAAATACTTTAGTGTAGTGACTGTTGGTGTCCGCTTTAAATTTTTGGCCTTACCGTGGGCATGATAGCTCACAGTGGCTGCTGGTAGAACGAGGCCCGAAGTACTTAACCACCGTTGAATCTGTGAAATTTGTTGTCATGCGTTAAGAAAGGAATACATGCACAAGAATGTATATTCGATTTGTATTCAATGTGCAGTGAATCAACAAAATGGAAGGTGTATTTATACTTTAATGAGTCTCAACCTCATTCGACAGGTTTAGTACACAGTACGCCCACTTTTAACACCTGCACCTCAATTAAAATAAGGACACAATAAATAAAAGGTGATTCAAATTGCATAGCCTACCACATGCTGATCTGTATCTGAACTTGCTCTTGTCCAGATACTGCATTGTGCTTTATTCCATCTGCATACATGGATCATCCCCGATTCTAGGGATGCAGGAACCCACTTGCTTCTGCCGTGCCTACCATGAAGAAGAGAAAGGCGGAAGCCTTTTCCAAGCCAAAGCCAAAGCGAAAGGCCAAGGATAATAAAGAAAACCTTCAGACGACTCCAATGGCTAAGAATCCAGGGACTTATTATGTCAAAAAGAAATTTGCAGGTGTGCAAAGAATGCACAACAAATGGCAGCCACCCATTGACGGCACTGCTCTACCGGGAACTCAACAGGTCACCTGCTCCTGCACCCATTGACGACGCTGCTCTCCCGGGAACCCCCAGGTCACCTGCTTCTGGACCCATTGACAACAGTGCTCTCCTGGGAATCCCCAGGTCACCTGCTCCTGCACCCATTGACAATGCTGCTCTCCCGGGAACCCCCAGGTCACCTGCTCCTGCACCCATTGACGACGCTGCTCTCCCGGGAACCCCCAGGTCACCTGCTTCTGCACCCATTGACGACGCTGCTCTCCCGGGAACCCCCAGGTCACCTGCTCCTGCACACATCCGCTATGATGCTCTGCTGCTGGGAACCCCTATCTCATCCGCTCCAGCACCCATCCACACAGCACTGCTTGCACAAGATCGTTCGCCTGCATGCTGAATGGGTTGTGTCGATTTCCCTGACAACTCTATGATTCAAAAGGTAGTTCTACTTTTAGAGACCATGTTAAATATGAATAGGCGGATGGAGAAGATGGATAGGCGTATGGAGAAGATAGAGATTGACATAGCGGGGATACATTGTTTGCTTGGAGTTCCTGCCCCTGTATGTCGGACGCAGGAGCAGTAGGGTGGCATGGATGTGACCTTCATGCTTCCATCACCAAGCGCACCCCTCCATCTGAAGAATATGTGTACATGTATGCCTGTTGCAGGGTACATGCAACTACACACGCGGGGTTTTCTTGATAAGGCTTATTTATTTATCTTTAAATTATACAGCACACAAACAAAAATAGCTTTTCTTCAGCAGACAAAACAAAATTCCTTGTCTTCAGCATGGCAAACAAAATAGCTTCACTTCAGCATGATAAACACAACAGTCCATAAAACAAGTACTTTGCAAAACAGACCTTAAATCAAGCTGTTCTCTCTCCAGAGTTTCAGGGTATTTCCCTGCTTAAGACAGCATACAAAAAGACAGATCTTCTAGCAGTAATCT
This sequence comes from Ascaphus truei, assembly GCA_036426205.1. Taxonomy (NCBI): domain Eukaryota; kingdom Metazoa; phylum Chordata; class Amphibia; order Anura; family Ascaphidae; genus Ascaphus; species Ascaphus truei. Next base: position 67,740 of record WSYH01003101.1, read on the forward strand.
CTTCAGTAACTCACTCCTGTCTCCTCACCAGCCAGGTATGTGTGCACATCCTGGGGTTTTTAACACACCTTGATTAGGCAACTGGGATTCAACTAATTGCCATGAGCTTCCCAGCTGAAGTTAACCTCATCACTGCTGCACTGCAGACTAAACATATGTCTGCCAGGCATATAGCTGGTGGCTTTTATTTACCCTGTCACATTCCTCCCCTGTTAGTGTGTGGCTGGGGCTACACACAGCTGAAGCCCGACCATCCACCCCTTCTTCAGAAAAGAAATCCGCATTTGCGTTCTCTTTTCCCGGCCTGTGCTGAATCTCAAATGAGAAGGGTTGGAGGGACATATACCACCTAGTTAACCTAGCATTGGAATCTTTCATGCTATTTAACCACTTCAGTGGAGCATGGTCTGTCACCAGAGTGAAATGGACTCCTGCCAGGTAATGCCTTAAAGCCTCAGTTGCCCACTTTACTGCGAGGCACTCCTTCTCAATCACTGGGTAATTTTTTTCCCTGGGGAACAATTTCCTACTCAGAAAAAAAAGATAGGGTGTTCAACTCCCTCAAACTGCTGTGACAACACTGCCCCTAGCCCTATTTCTGATGCATCCGTTTGCACTACAAAAGGCCTGTTGAAGTCTGGGCTTCTAAGGACGGGACCCTCTGATAGACACCTTTTTATGTTTTGAGGCTTTCTGACACTCCCTTGACCATACTACTTGTGTAGGGGCACACTTTTTTGTGAGGTCCGTTAAAGGGGCTGCCACTTCCGAGTAGTTGGGGATGAAGTGCCGGTAGTATCCTGCTAAACCCAGCAGAGAGCGTACCTGCGTATTTGTTTGGGGGGTCGGAACTTCTTTCAGGGCAACTACCTTGTCGGCTAGTGGCCTTACTTTTCCACCTCCCACTGCATACCCTAAGTATTTGGTTTCTGTTAAGTCCAACGTGGATATATATTCCGCGTTACCAAGGGCATCAATTAATTCGTCCACCCTTGGCATCGGATATGCGTCAAACTTGGATACTGCATTGACCTTTCGGAGGTCCACACAAAATCTTACCTTCCCATCGGGTTTAAGGACCATAACTAGTGTACTACACCACTCACTGCATGATTCCTCAATTACTCCTAAGTGTAACATTTCTTGTACCCCCTTCTCTACCAGGGCCCTACGACTTTCAGGCAACCTATAAGGACGGGAACGTACTTTTACCCCAGGTGCTGTCTTGATCGCATGTGAAATTAAGTTAGTTTGTCCTGGTAAATCAGAAAAAACATCATGGAATTGTGTAATTATTGCTAACAAGTCCCCTTTTTGTTCAGAGGGCAACTGTTTACCCATTGGGATTTTATCGTCACCCACGATGTTCTTCCGTGGGGGCTGAGGACCCAAGTCCATTTCCTCCTCCACCGGGTGGATGAATAGAGCCTGTTGCATCTTCCAGGGTTTCAGCAAGTTCACATGGTAAATTTGTTTACCCTTCCTGGACCCTGGTTGAGCGATCTCGTAAATTAACATCACCCATGCGGCGGAGTACTTCGAATGGGCCCTGCCATTTGGCCAGGAGTTTACTCTCGCAACTGGGTAATAATAACATCCCCTGGTCTCCCGGGTGAAACACTCTCATGCGAGCATTATGATTGTAATGTCTCTCCTGACTGTCCTGGGCTGATCTAAGATTCTCCCTAGCAAAATGGCCGACAACATCTAGGCGCTTCCTAAGGTCTAGTACATATTGCAGGGTATTCTTAGAAGGGGACCGCTGTTCCTCCCAGGACTCCTTTAGGAGGTCTAGGATATCCCGGGGTTGGCGGCCATACAGCAGTTCAAATGGAGAGAATCCCGTGGAGGCCTGGGGAACTTCCCGCACTACAAACAGCAGAAAAGGGAGAAGTTCATCCCAGGATCTCTTCTCTGAATCTACAAATTTCCTCAGCATCCCTTTTAGAGTTCGGTTAAATCTTTCCACCAATCCGTCAGTCTGTGGATGGTAGACCGATGTCCGAACAGACTTGACCTCTAGTAATTTTAAGACAATGCATCAATTTAGCCATAAAATTTGTACCTTTGTCTGTCAACATAACCTGGGGAAGTCCAACCCGTGAGAACAGCTCCAACAACTTGTTGGCTACATGCTTTGCCGTTGCTGTTCTCAGGAGGAACGCCTCAGGATATCTTGTTGCATAATCAACTATTACAAGAATAAACCTGTGTCCTTTCGAAGAAGGTTCTAGACGTCCTACCAAGTTTACCCCAATCCTCTCAAAGGGAACTGACACCAAGGGTAGAGGAACCAAAGGGGCTTGTTTTTGTCCCTTTGGACTAGTTAGATGGCACTCCGGACATGCCGCACATAACTTAGCAATATCACTATGCATCCCTGGCCAATAGAATCGGGACGAAATATGGTCCAGTGTTTTATCCCTGCCCATGTGACCACCCCAAGGGACAGTATGGGCTAGAGTGAACACAGATTTAACAAACGCCTTGGGAACCAATATCTGTCTGGTGACCTCCCCTGTTTGTGTCTGCCTATTCACCCTATACAGGATATCATTTGATAACTCAAAATGGGGGAATACTATCACCCCCTGTACATTCAAAATTTGCTCATCAATTTTTACCACCTTGCCATACTGTCTAGCAAGGCGAAAATCACGGAGGTATAGGTCTGGTAAATCTCCAGGGCCCATATCCCTCTCCCTCTGGCTATAACCAGCCATCACTTGTGATCTCTGGTTACTAGAATGGTCACCTTGAGACCCAGATTTCTGCAACCTGTCCTGTTTGTCCAAGCGTCTTTGCTTCCGAGTCTTTGGAACCCGGTGTAGGCTGGGGAAAAGGTCTGCCGAGAAGAGGAACAGTTTGCCAGGGTTCTCCTGAGCCACCGAATAAGGCTCCTCGTGAGAGACAGGAGCCATTAAGTCCAAAAAGAAAGGCCAGTCCCGGCCGAGCACAACGGGGGCAGGGAGCCAAGGAGCGACTCCTACTTCGAGGTAGGCCTCCTGACCTTTTACCTGTAGCCGGATTTTGGCCGTCGGATACCGTTATACATCGCCGTGTATACATTCTATACTCCATGGGGAGTCAAAAGAACACACGTTAGGCCGTAACAGTTCCTGGAGGACCAGTGTTTTCCCAGAGCCCGAATCTACAAGGGCCTGGACGGTTTTTCCCCTAATCAGGGTTGGAAGTAGCCAGGGCTTGTATTTTTCTTCAGTAAAGGCCGAGGCGACGGTCCTGCTGAATGAACAATCCATCAGTGGACAGTCCACATACCGGTGGCCTTGTTCTCCGCATTCGGAACATGGAGAGGGTTTCCTCGCAGGAGGGGGCTGTGGATAGCGCTCCTTTGGACCGGATAATGGAGACCAGGCATCTGGGGGTCCTGTGGGCGACATCCTCGGAAGTTCCTCTCATTTTGCGACGAGCCGACATCAGGAAGGAGATGAGGGTCTCGGCGGGGACAAGCATTTGGACTCCGTCCTTGCTGGAACGACTGCTCCTTCCTTTGGACTTGGCGGTCGCGTATGGATGGGCCGTAGGTTCCCCGTTGATCCAACCTCCCTCTTTGGTCGTCCGCAAGTGCCGGTGGAGTCGGTTTATGACACTCGCCTGCTGCTCAGCCCCAAGGAAGTTCTCCACGAGTCGGACCGCCAAAGCTAGGGTTTCAGCAGCGTGGCGTTTTACCCACGAGCATGCGGAAGGGGGTATTATTTGTAGAAATTGTTCCAAAACCACCTGCTCAAGAATTGCCTCCTTAGTGCACTCCTCGGGTTGTATCCAGCGCGTACACAAGTCCAATAACCGCTGAGCGAGGACCCGGGGTCTCATCTTAGCGGTGTACTTCATGTTCTGGAACTGCTGCTGGTAGGTCTCTGGGGTCAGACCTAAGCGATCAAGTATGGTGGCTTTTACTTGTCGGTAGTCCATTGCCTGATCTGATGGGAGGCCCTGATATGAGGCCTGGGCTTCTCCTATGAGGAGCGGGGCCAAAGCAGTTGCCCAGCGATCTGTAACCCAGCCCTGAGCTTCGGCAACTCTTTCAAATGTCAATAAAAAAGCCTCTGGATCCTCGTTCGGAGCCATTTTCCTCAGGAGTATCGGGAGTTTGCTTGCAAGTTCTGGACTGGCAGACCCCTGGAATTGGGTCAGCTGCTTGGCCATCTGCTCCTCCTGTGCTGCCTGCTGCTGGGTTAGTAGCTGGGTTTGCTGTTGCAATAGTCTTTCATCTCTTTCTGCTTGTAGCCGGGCCTGCTTCTGCATTAACTGTCCCTGCTGTCTGGTCTGCTCGCACAGAAACTCTTTAAAAAAATTCTTCAATTTTTCACATTCTTGTGTGTGTGTGGCCCTTTAACTGCAGGGCCTTTCAAAATCCCATCACTTCTGACACCATATGTTGCAGGGTACATGCAGGGTACACACGCAGGGTTTTCTTGATAAGGCTTATTTATTTAGCCTTAAATTATACAGCACTGTAACAGGGGACTTATCCCTGTTCACAAATGTGCCTCTAATCCAGCAGTGTGGTGGTTAAACTGCTGGTAGCAAATTAAGTAACACCACCAGACTGATTAGAGGTGGTAGAAAAAGCCTGCCTTTGAAACAGGAAGTGACTCATTAGCTCACTTGTGGGCTGAACTTTGGAGAACACAGATCTCTGGAGCTGACCTGTCTTGAGCTCTGTCAAGAAGAAACAGCAGAGCTGATTGCAAGACACCAAATAAGACTTCTAAACCTGGATGCTGATTTTCTGTGCACGCATGGGTGCGGTTCCAGGAGAGCAGAGAAGCTTACTCTACAGCAGCTAACAGATAAGACTTTCATTCTAAAGAG